>JBBPBP010000422.1:0-12051 GCA_037974735.1 Cicer chorassanicum
GTTAAAAACCCTAATTGGACGAGAATAAGCCTAGGGAGGACGAAAATGACCAAAATGTTCAACCAATGGCACAAAATCACTTATTGGATGCACAAGATTGTTAAAAACCCTAATTGGACGAGAATAAGCCTAGGGAGGACGAAAATGACCAAAATGTTCAACCAATGACACAAAATCACTTATTGGATGCACAAGATTGGATAAAAACCCTAATTGGACGAGAATAAGCCTTGGGAGGACAAAAATGACCTAAATGTTTAACCAATGACACAAAATCACTTATTGGATACACAAGATTGTTTAGAAACCCTAATTGGACGAGAATAAGCCTAGGGAGGACGAAAATGACCTAAATGTTCAACCAATGACACAAAATCACTTATTGGATGCACAAGATTGGTTAAAAACCCTAATTGGACGAGAATAAGCCTAGGGAGGACGAAAATGACCAAAATGTTCAACCAATGACACAAAATCACTTATTGGATGCACAAGATTGTTTAAAAACCCCAATAGGACGGGAATAAGCCTAGGGAGGACGAAAATGACCTAAATGTTCAACCAATGACACAAAATCACTTATTGGATGCACAAGATTGGTTAAAAACCCTAATTGGACGAGAATAAGCCTAGGGAGGACGAAAATGACCTAAATGTTCAACCAATGACACAAAATCACTTATTGGATGCACAAGATTGGTTAAAAACCCTAATTGGACGAGAATAAGCTTTTGGAGGTCATAAATGACCTAAATGTTCAACTAATGACACAAATGTACTTATTGGATGCACAAGATTGTTAAAAAACCCTAATTGGACGAGAATAAGTATTGGGAGGACGAAATTGACCTAAATGTTCAACCAATGACACAAAATCACTTATTGGATGCACAAGATTGGTTAAAAACCCTAATTGGACGAGAATAAGCCTTGGGAGGACGAAAATGACCTAAATGTTCAACCAATGACACAAATGTACTTATTGGATGCACAAGATTGGTTAAAAACCCTAATTGGACGAGAATAAGCCTTGGGAGGACGAAAATGACCTAAATGTTCAACCTATGACACAAATTTACTTATTGGATGCAAAAGATTGGTTAAAAACCCTAATTGGACGAGAATAAGCCTAGGGAGGATGAAAATGACCTAAATGTTCAACCAATGACACAAAATCACTTATTGGATGCACAAGATTGGTTAAAAACCCTAATTGGACGAGAATAAGCCTTGGGAGGACGAAAATGACCTAAATGTTCAACCAATGACACAAATGTACTTATTGGATGCACAAGATTGGTTAAAAACCCTATTGGACGAGAATTAGCCTTGGGATGACGAAAATGACCTAAATGTTCAATCAATGGCACAAAATCACTTATTGGATGCACAAGAATGGTTAAAAACCATAATTGGACGAGAATAAGCCTAGGGAGGACGAAAATGACCTAAATGTTCAACCAATGACACAAAATCACTTATTGGATGCACAAGATAAGTTAAAAACCCTAATTGGAAGAGAATAAGGCTAGGGAGGACAAAAATGACCTAAATGTTCAACCAATGACACAAAATCACTTATTGGATGCACAAGATTGGTTAAAAACCCTAATTGGACGAGAATAAGCCTTGGGAGGACGAAAATGACCTAAATGTTCAACCAATGACACAAATGTACTTATTGGATGCACAAGATTGGTTAAAAACTCTAATTGGACGAGAATAAGCTTTTGGAGGACATAAATGACCTAAATGTTCAACCAATGACACAAGTGTACTTATTGGATGCACAAGATTGGTTAAAAACCCTAATTGGACGAGAATAAGCTTAGGGAGGACGAAAATGACCTAAATGTTCAACCAATGACACAAAATCACTTATTGGATGCACAAGATTGGTTAAAAACCCTAATTGGACGAGAATAAGCGTTGGGAGGACGAAGATGACCTAAATGTTCAACCAATGACACAAATAAACTTATTGGATGCACAAGATTGGTTAAAAACCCTAATTGGACGAGAATAAGCCTTGGGAGGACGAAAATGACCTAAATGTTCAACCAATGACACAAATAAACTTATTGGATGCACAAGATTGGTTAAAAACCCTAATTGGACGAGAATAAGCCTAGGGAGTACGAAAATGACCTAAATGTTCAACCAATGACACAAAATCACTTATTAAATGCACAAGATTGGTTAAAAACCCTAATAGGACGAGAATAAGCCTTGGGAGGACGAAAATGACCTAAATGTTCAACCAATGACACAAGTGTACTTATTGGATGCACAAGATTGGTTAAAAACCCTAATTGGACGAGAATAAGCTTAGGGAGGACGAAAATGACCTAAATGTTCAACCAATGACACAAAATCTCTTATTGGATGCACAAGATTGTTAAAAAAACCCTAATTGGACGAGAATAAGCCTAGGGAGGACGAAAATGACCAAAATGTTCAACCAATGACACAAAATCACTTATTGGATGCACAAGATTGGTTAAAAACCCTAATTGGACGAGAATAAGCCTTGGGTGTACGAAAATGACCTAAATGTTCAACCAATGACACAAATAAACTTATTGGATGCACAAGATTGGTTAAAAACCCTAATTGGACGAGAATAAGCCTAGGGAGTACGAAAATGACCTAAATGTTCAACCAATGACACAAAATCACTTATTGGATGCACAAGATTGGTTAAAAACCCTAATTGGACGAGAATAAGCCTAGGGAGGACGAAACTGACCTAAATGTTCAACCAATGACACAAAATCACTTATTGGATGCACAAGATTGGTTAAAAACCCTAATTGGACGAGAATAAGCCTTGGGAGGACGAAAATGACCTAAATGTTCAACCAATGACACAAATGTACTTATTGGATGCACAAGATTGGTTAAAAACCCTAATTGGACGAGAATAAGCCTTGGGAGGACGAAAATGACCTAAATGTTCAACCAATGACACAAATGTAATTATTGGATGCACAAGATTGGTTAAAAACCCTAATTGGACGAGAGTAAGCCTTGGGAGGACGAAAATGACCTAAATGTTCAACCAATGACAAAAATGTACTTATTGGATGCACAAGATTGGTTAAAAACCCTAATTGGACGAGAAAAAGCCTTGGGAGGACGAAAATGACCTAAATGTCCAACCAATGACACAAATGTACTTATTGGATGCACAAGATTGGTTAAAAACCCTAATTGGACGAGAATAAGCCTTGGGAGGACGAAAATGACCTAAATGTTCAACCAATGACACAAATGTACTTATTGGATGCACAAGATTGGTTAAAAACCCTAATTGGACGAGAATAAGCCTTGGGAGGACGAAAATGACCTAAATGTTAAACCAATGACACAAAATAACTTATTGGATGCATAAGATTGGTTAAAAACCCTAATTGGACGAGAATAAGCCTTGGGAGGACGAAAATGACCTAAATGTTCAACCAACGACACAAAATCACTTATTGGATGCACAAGATTGGTTAAAAACCCTAATTGGACGAGAATAAGCCTTGGGAGGACGAAAATGACCTAAATGTTCAACCAACGACACAAATTCACTTATTGGATGCACAAGATTGGTTAAAAACCCTAATTGGACGAGAATAAGCCTTGGGAGGACGAAAATGACCTAAATGTTCAACCAATGACACAAATAAACTTATTGGATGCACAAGATTGGTTAAAAACCCTAATTGGACGAGAATAAGCCTTGGGAGGACGAAACTAACCTAAATGTTCAACCAATGACACAAAATCACTTATTGGATGCACAAGATTGTTAAAAAACCCTAATTGGACGAGAATAAGCCTAGGGAGGACGAAAATGACCAAAATGTTCAACCAATGACACAAAATCACTTATTGGATGCACAAGATTGGTTAAAAACCCTAATTGGACTAGAATAAGCCTTGGGAGGACGAAAATGACCTAAATGTTCAACCAATGACACAAATAAACTTATTGGATGCACAAGATTGGTTAAAAACCCTAATTGGACGAGAATAAGCCTAGGGAGTACGAAAATGACCTAAATGTTCAACCAATGACACAAAATCACTTATTGGATGCACAAGATTGGTTAAAAACCCTAATTGGACAAGAATAAGCATTGGGAGGACGAAAATGACCTAAATGTTCAACCAATGACACAAGTGTACTTATTGGATGCACAAGATTGGTTAAAAGCCCTAATTGGACGAGAATAATCTTAGGGAGGACGAAAATGACCTAAATGTTCAACCAATGACACAAAATCACTTATTGGATGCACAAGATTGGTTAAAAACCCTAATTGGACGAGAATAAGCCTAGGGAGGACAAAAATGACCTAAATGTTCAACCAATGACACAAATGTACTTATTGGATGCACAAGATTGGTTAAAAACCCTAATTGGACGAGAATAAGCCTTGGGAAGACGAAAATGACCTAAATGTTCAACCAATGACACAAAATCACTTATTGGATGCACAAGATTGGTTAATAACCCTAATTGGACGAGAATAAGCCTTGGGAGGACGAAAATGACCTAAATGTTCAACCAATGACACAAATAAACTTATTGGATGCACAAGATTGGTTAAAAACCCTAATTGGACGAGAATAAGCCTAAGGAGTACGAAAATGACCTAAATGTTCAACCAATGACACAAAATCACTTATTGGATGCACAAGATTGGTTAAAAACCCTAATTGGACGAGAATAAGCCTAGGGAGGACAAAAATGACCTAAATGTTCAACCAATGACACAAATGTACTTATTGGATGCACAAGATTGGTTAAAAACCCTAATTGGACGAGAATAAGCCTAGGGAGGACGAAAATGACCTAAATGTTCAACCAATGACACAAAATCACTTATTGGATGCACAACATTGGTTAAAAATCCTAATTGGACGAGAATAAGCTTTTGAAGGACATAAATGACCTAAATGTTCAACCAATGACACAAATGTACTTATTGGATGCACAAGATTGGTTAAAAATCCTAAATGGATGAGAATAAGCCTTGGGAGGACGAAACTAACCTAAATGTTCAACCAATGACACAAAATCACTTATTGGATGCACAAGATTGTTAAAAAACCCTAATTGGACGAGAATAAGCCTAGGGAGGACGAAAATGACCAAAATGTTCAACCAATGACACAAAATCACTTATTGGATGTACAAGATTGGTTAAAAACCCTAATTGGACGAGAATAAGCCTTGGGAGGATGAAAATGACCTAAATGTTCAACCAATGGCACAAAATCACTTATTAAATGCACAAGATTGTTAAAAAACCCTAATTGGACGAGAATAAGCCTAGGGAGGACGAAAATGACCAAAATGTTAAACCAATGACACAAAATCACTTATTGGATGCACAAGATTGGTTAAAAACCCTAATTGGACGAGAATAAGCCTTGGGAGGACGAAAATAACCTAAATGTTCAACCAATGACACAAATAAACTTATTGGATGCACAAGATTGGTTAAAAACCCTAATTGGACGAGAATAAGCCTAGGGAGTACGAAAATGACCTAAATGTTCAACCAATGACACAAAATCACTTATTGGATGCACAAGATTGGTTAAAAACCCTAATAGGTTGAGAATAAGCCTTGGGAGGAAGAAAATGACCTAAATGTTCAACCAATGACACAAGTGTACTTATTGGATGCACAAGATTGGTTAAAAACCCTAATTGGACGAGAATAAGCTTAGGGAGGACGAAAATGACCTAAATGTTCAACCAATGACACAAAATCACTTATTGGATGCACAAGATTGGTTAAAAACCCTATTGGACGAGAATAAGCCTAAGGAGGACAAAAATGACCTAAATGTTCAACCAATGACACAAATGTACTTATTGGATGCACAAGATTGGTTAAAAACCCTAATTGGACGAGAATAAGCCTAGGGAGGACGAAAATGACCTAAATGTTCAACCAATGACACAAAATCACTTATTGGATGCACAAGATTGGTTAAAAACCCTAATTGGACGAGAATAAGCTTAGGGAGGACGAAAATGACCTAAATGTTCAACCAATGACACAAGTGTACTTATTGGATGCACAAGATTGGTTAAAAACCCTAATTGGACGAGAATAAGCTTAGGGAGGACGAAAATGACCTAAATGTTCAACCAATGACACAAAATCACTTATTGGATGCACAAGATTGGTTAAAAACCTTATTGGACGAGAATAAGCCTAGGGAGGACGAAAATGACCTAAATGTTCAACCAATGACACAAATGTACTTATTGGATGCACAAGATTGGTTAAAAACCCTAATTGGACGAGAATAAGCCTAGGGAGGACGAAAATGACCTAAATGTTCAACCAATGACACAAAATCACTTATTGGATGCACAAGATTGGTTAAAAACCCTAATTGGACGAGAATAAGCCTTGGGAGGACGAAAATGACCTAAATATTAAACCAACGACACAAATGTACTTATTGGATGCACAAGATTGGTTAAAAACCCTAATTGGACGAGAATAAGCCTAGGGAGGACGAAAATGACCTAAATGTTCAACCAATGACACAAAATCACTTATTGGATGCACAAGATTGGTTAAAAACCCTAATTGGACGAGAATAAGCATTGGGGGGACGAAAATGACCTAAATGTTCAACCAAAGACACAAATGTACTTATTGGATGCACAAGATTGGTTAAAAACCCTAATTGGACGAGAATAAGCCTAGGGAGGACAAAAATGACCTAAATGTTCAACCAACGACACAAAATCACTTATTGGATGCACAAGATTGGTTAAAAACCCTAATTGGAAGAGAATAAGCCTTGGGAGGACGAAAATGACCTAAATGTTCAACCAATGACACAAAATCAGTTATTGGATGCACAAGATTGGTTAAAAACCCTAATTGGACGAGAATAAGCCTTGGGAGGACGAAAATGACCTAAATGTTCAATCAATGACACAAATGTACTAATTGGATGCACAAGATTGGTTAAAAACCCTAATTGGAGAAGAATAAGCCTTAAGAGGACGAAAATGACCTAAATGTTTAACTAATGACACAAATGTACTTATTGGATGCACAAGATTGGTTAAAAACCCTAATTGGACGAGAATAAGCCTAGGGAGGACAAAAATGACCTAAATGTTCAACCAATGACACAAAATCACTTATTGGATGCACAAGATTGGTTAAAAACCCTAATTGGAAGAGAAGAAGCCTTGGGAGGACGAAAATGACCTAAATGTTCAACCAATGACACAAAATCAGTTATTGGATGCACAAGATTGGTTAAAAACCCTAATTGGACGAGAATAAGCATTGGGAGGACGAAAATGACCTAAATGTTCAACCAATGACACAAAATCACTTATTGGATGCACAAGATTGGTTAAAAACCCTAATTGGACGATAATAAGCTTTGGGAGGACGAAAATGACCTAAATGTTCAACCAATGACACAAATGTACTTATTGGATGCACAAGATTGGTTAAAAACCCTAATTGGACGAGAATAAGCCTTGGGAGGACGAAAATGACCTAAATGTTCAACCAATGACACAAAAGCACTTGTTGGATGCACAAGATTGGTTAAAAACCCTAATTGGACGAGAATAAGCCTTGGGAGGACGAAAATGACCTAAATGTTCAACCAATGACACAAATGTACTTATTGGATGCACAAGATTGGTTAAAAACCCTAATTGGACGAGAATAAGCCTTGGGAGGACGAAAATGACCTAAATGTTCAACCAACGACACAAATGTACTTATTCAATGCACAAGATTGGTTAAAAACCCTAATTGGACGAGAATAAGCCTTGGGAGGACAAAAATGACCTAAATGTTCAACCAACGACACAAAATCACTTATTGGATGCACGAGATTAATTAAAAACCCTAATTGGACGAGAATAAGCCTTGGGAGGACGAAAATGACCTAAATGTTCAACCAATGACACAAATGTACTTATTGGATGCACAAGATTGGTTAAAAACCCTAATTGGACGAGAATAAGCCTTGGGAGGACGAAAATGACCTAAATGTTCAACCAATGACAGAAAATCACTTATTGGATTCACAAGATTGGTTAAAAACCCTAATTGGACGAGAATAAGCCTTGGGAGGACGAAAATGACCTAAATGTTCAACCAATGACACAAATGTACTTATTGGATGCACAAGATTGGTTAAAAACCCTAATTGGACGAGAATAAGCCTTGGGAGGACGAAAATGACCTAAATGTTCAACCAATGACACAAATGTACTTATTGGATGCATAGGATTGGTTAAAAACCCTAATTGGACGAGAATAAGCCTAGGGAGGACGAAAATGACCTAAATGTTCAACCAATGACACAAAATCACTTATTGGATGCACAAGATTGGTTAAAAACCCTAATTGGACGAGAATAAGCCTTGGGAGGACGAAAATGACCTAAATGTTCAACCAATGACACAAATAAACTTATTGGATGCACAAGATTTGTTAAAAACCCTAATTGGACGAGAATAAGCCTAGGGAGGACGAAAATGACCTAAATGTTCAACCAATGACACAAAATCACTTATTGGATGCACAAGATTGGTTAAAAACCCTAATTGGACGAGAATAAGCATTTGGAGGACATAAATGACCTAAATGTTCAACCAATGACACAAATGTACTTATTGGATGCACAAGATTGGTTAAAAACCCTAATTGGACGAGAATAAGCCTAGGGAGGACGAAAATGACCTAAATGTTCAACCAATGACACAAAATCACTTATTGGATGCACAAGATTGGTTAAAAACCCTAATTGGACGAGAATAAGCCTTGGGAGGACGAAAATAATCTAAATGTTCATCCAATGACACAAATGTACTTGTTGGATGCACAAGATTGGTTAAAAACCCTAATTAGACGAGAATAAGCCTCAGGAGGACGAAAATGATCTAAATGTTCAACCAATGACACAAAATCACTTATTGGATGCACAAGATTGGTTAAAAACCCTAATTGGACGAGAATAAGCATTGGGAGGACGAAAATTACCTAAATGTTCAACCAATGACACAAATGTACTTATTGGATGCACAAGATTGGTTAAAAACCCTAATTGGACGAGAATAAGCCTAGGGAGGACGAAAATGACCTAAATGTTCAACCAATGACACAAAATCACTTATTGGATGCACAAGATTGGTTAAAAACCCTAATTGGACGAGAATAAGCATAAGGAGGACCAAAATGACCTAAATGTTCAACCATGACACAAAAATCACTTATTGGATGCACAAGATTGGTTAAAAACCCTAATTGGATGAGAATAAGCCTTGGGAGGACGAAAATGACCTAAATGTTCAACCAATGACACAAAATCACTTATTGGATGCACAAGATTGGTTAAAAACCCTAATTGGACGAGAATAAGCCTAGGGAGGACGAAAATGACCTAAATGTTCAACGAATGACACAAATGTATTTATTGGATGCACAAGATTGGTTAAAACCCCTAATTGGACGAGAAAAAGCCTAGGAAGGACGAAAATGACCTAAATGTTCAACCAATGACACAAATGTACTTATTGGATGCACAAGATTGGTTAAAAACCCTAATTGGACGAGAATAAGCCTTGGGAGGACGAAAATGACCTAAATGTTCAACCAATGACACAAAATCACTTATTGGATGCACTAGATTGGTCAAAAACCCTAATTGGACGAGAATAAGCCTTGGGAGGACTAAAATGACCTAAATGTTTAACCAATGACACAAATGTACTTATTGGATGCACAAGATTGGTTAAAAACCCTAATTGGACGAGAATAAGCCTAGGGAGGACGAAAATGACCTAAATGTTCAACCAATGACACAAAATCACTTATTGGATGCACAAGATTGGTTAAAAACCCTAATTGGACGAGAATAAGCATTAGGAGGACGAAAATGACCTAAATGTTCAACCAATGACACAAGTGTACTTATTGGATGCACAAGATTGGTTAAAAACCCTAATTGGACGAGAATAAGCCTAGGGAGGACGAAAATGACCTAAATGTTCAACCAATGACACAAAATCACTTATTGGATGCACAAGATTGGTTAAAAACCCTAATTGGACGAGAATAAGCCTAGGAATGACGAAAATGACCTAAATGTTCAACCAATGACACAAATGTACTTATTGGATGCACAAGATTGGTTAAAAACCCTAATTGGACGAGAATAAGCATAGGGAGGACGAAAATGACCTAAATGTTCAACCAATGACACAAAATCACTTATTGGATGCACAAGATTAGTTTAAAACCCTAATTAGACGAGAATAAGCCTAGGGAGGACGAAAATGACCTAAATGTTCAACTAATGACACAAAATCACATATTTGATGCACAAGATAGGTTAAAAACCCTAATTGGACGAGAATAAGCCTTGGGAGGACGAAAATGACCTAAATGTTCAACCAATGACACAAATGTACTTATTGGATGCACAAGATTGGTTAAAAACCCTAATTGGACGAGAATAAGCATAGGGATGACGAAATTGACCTAAATGTTCAACCAATGACACAAAATCACTTATTGGATGCACAAGATTGGTTAAAAACCCCAATTAATCGAGAATAAGCCTAGGGAGGACGAAAATGACCTAAATGTTCAACTAATGACACAAATGTATTGGATGCACAAGATTGGTTAAAAACCCTAATTGGACGAGAATAAGCCTTGGGAGGACGAAAATGACCTAAATGTTCAACCAATGACACAAATGTACTTATTGGATGCACAAGATTGGTTAAAAACCCTAATTGGACGAGAATAAGCCTTGGGAGGACGAAAATGACCTAAATGTTCAACCAATGACACAAATGTACTTATTGGATGCACAAGATTGGTTAAAAACCCTAATTGGACGAGAATAACCATTGGGAGGACGAAAATGACCTGAATGTTCAACCAATGACACAAAATCACTTATTGGATGCACAAGATTGGTTAAAAACCCTAATTGGACGAGAATAAGCATTGGGAGGACGAAAATGACCTAAATGTTCAACCAATGACACAAATGTACTTATTGGATGCACAAGATTGGTTAAAAACCCTAATTGGACGAGAATGAGCCTAGGGAGGACATAAATGACCTAAATGTTCAACCAATGACACAAAATCACTTATTGGATGCACAAGATTGTTAAAAAACCCTAATTGGACGAGAATAAGCCTAGGGAGGACGAAAATGACCTAAATGTTCAACCAATGACACAAAATCACTTATTGGATGCACAACATTGGTTAAAAACCCTAATTGGACGAGAATAAGCTTTTGAAGGACATAAATGACCTAAATATTCAACCAATGACACAAATGTACTTATTGGATGCACAAGATTGGTTAAAAACCCTAAATGGATGAGAATAAGCCTTGGGAGGACGAAAATGACCTAAATGTTCAACCAATGGCACAAAATCACTTATTGGATGCACAAGATTGTTAAAAAACCCTAATTGGACGAGAATAAGCCTAGGGAGGACGAAAATGACCAAAATGTTCAACCAATGACACAAAATCACTTATTGGATGTACAAGATTGGTTAAAAACCCTAATTGGACGAGAATAAGCCTAGGGAGGACGAAAATGACCTAAATGTTCAACCAATGACACAAAATCACTTATTGGATGCACAAGATTGGTTAAAAACCCTAATTGGACAAAATAAGCCTAGGGAGGACGAAAATGACCTAAATGTTCAACCAATGACACAAAATCACTTATTGGATGCACAAGATTGGTTAAAAACCCTAATTGGACGAGAATAAGCCTAGGGAGGACGAAAATGACCTAAATGTTCAACCAATGACACAAATAAACTTATTGGATGCACAAGATTGGTTAAAAACCCTAATTGGACAAGAATAAGCCTTGGGAGGACGAAAATGACCTAAATGTTCAACCAATGACACAAATAAACTTATTGGATGCACAAGATTGGTTAAAAACCCTAATTGGACGAGAATAAGCCTAAGGAGTACGAAAATGACCTAAATGTT
>JBBPBP010000422.1:12061-69626 GCA_037974735.1 Cicer chorassanicum
CACAAAATCACTTATTGGATGCACAAGATTGTTAAAAAACCCTAATTGGACGAGAATAAGCCTAGGGAGGACGAAAATGACCAAAATGTTCAACCAATGACACAAAATCACTTATTGGATGTACAAGATTGGTTAAAAACCCTAATTGGACGAGAATAAGCATTGGGAGGACGAAAATGACCTAAATGTTCAACCAATGGCACAAAATCACTTATTAAATGCACAAGATTGTTAAAAAACCCTAATTGGACGAGAATAAGCCTAGGGAGGACGAAAATGACCAAAATGTTAAACCAATGACACAAAATCACTTATTGGATGCACAAGATTGGTTAAAAACCCTAATTGGACTAGAATAAGCCTTGGGAGGACGAAAATGACCTAAATGTTCAACCAATGACACAAATAAACTTATTGGATGCACAAGATTGGTTAAAAACCCTAATTGGACGAGAATAAGCCTAGGGAGTACGAAAATGACCTAAATGTTCAACCAATGACGCAAAATCACTTATTGGCTGCACAAGATTGGTTAAAAACCCTAATTGGACGAGAATAAGCCTAGGGAGGACGAAAATGACCTAAATGTTCAACCAATGACACAAATGTACTTATTGGATGCACAAGATTGGTTAAAAACCCTAATTGGACGAGAATCAGCCTAGGGAGGACGAAAATGACCTAAATGTTCAACCAATGACACAAAACCACTTATTGGATGCACAAGATTGGTTCAAAACCCTAATTGGATGAGAATAAGCCTTGGGAGGACGAAAATTACCTAAATGTTCAAACAATGACACAAATGTACTTATTGGATGCACAAGATTGGTTAAAAACCCTAATTGGACGAGAATAAGCCTTGGGAGGACGAAAATGACCTAAATGTTCAACCAATGACACAAATGTACTTATTGGATGCACAAGATTGGTTAAAAACCCTAATTGGACGAGAATAAGCCTTGGGAGGACGAAAATGACCTAAATGTTCAACCAACGACACAAATGTACTTATTCAATGCACAAGATTGGTTAAAAACCCTAATTGGACGAGAATAAGCCTTGGGAGGACAAAAATGACCTAAATGTTCAACCAACGACACAAAATCACTTATTGGATGCACGAGATTAATTAAAAACCCTAATTGGACGAGAATAAGCCTTGGGAGGACGAAAATGACCTAAATGTTCAACCAATGACACAAATGTACTTATTGGATGCACAAGATTGGTTAAAAACCCTAATTGGACGAGAATAAGCCTTGGGAGGACGAAAATGACCTAAATGTTCAACCAATGACAGAAAATCACTTATTGGATTCACAAGATTGGTTAAAAACCCTAATTGGACGAGAATAAGCCTTGGGAGGACGAAAATGACCTAAATGTTCAACCAATGACACAAATGTACTTATTGGATGCACAAGATTGGTTAAAAACCCTAATTGGACGAGAATAAGCCTTGGGAGGACGAAAATGACCTAAATGTTCAACCAATGACACAAATGTACTTATTGGATGCACAAGATTGGTTAAAAACCCTAACTGGACAAGAAAAAGACTTGGGAGGACGAAAATAACCTAAATGTTCAACCAATGACACAAATGTACTTATTGGATGCACAAGATTGGTTAAAAACCCTAATTGGACGAGAATAAGCCTTGGGAGGACGAAAATGACCTAAATGTTCAACCAATGACACAAATGTACTTATTGGATGCACAAGATTGGTTAAAAACCCTAATTGGACGAGAATAAGCCTTGGGAGGACGAAAATGACTTAAATGTTCAACAAACGACACAAAATCACTTATTGGATGCACAAGATTGGTGAAAATCCCTAATTGGACGAGAATAAGCCTTGGGAGGACGAAAATGACCTAAATGTTCAACCAATGACACAAATGTACTTATTGGATGCACAAGATTGGTTAAAAACCCTAATTGGACGAGAATAAGCCTTGGGAGGACGAAAATGACCTAAATGTTCAACCAATGACACAAATGTACCTATTGGATGCAGAAGATTGGTTAAAAACCCTAATTGGACGAGAATAAGCCTAGGGAGGACGAAAATGACCTAAATGTTCAACCAATGACACAAAATCACTTATTGGATGCACAAGATTGGTTAAAAACCCTAATTGGACGAGAATAAGCCTTGGGAGGACGAAAATGACCTAAATGTTCAACCAATGACACAAATAAACTTATTGGATGCACAAGATTGGTTAAAAACACTAATTGGACGAGAATAAGCCTAGGGAGGACGAAAATGACCTAAATGTTCAACCAATGACACAAAATCACTTATTGGATGCACAAGATTGGTTAAAAACCCTAATTGGACGAGAATAAGCATTGGGAGGACGCAAATGACCTAAATGTTCAACCAATGACACAAATGTACTTATTGGATGCACAAGATTGGTTAAAAACCCTAATTGGACGAGAATAAGCCTAGGGAGGACGAAAATGACCTAAATGTTCAACCAATGACACAAAATCACTTATTGGATGCACAAGATGGTTAAAAACCCTAGTTGGACGAGAATAAGCCTTGGGAGGACGAAAATGACCTAAATGTTCAACCAATGACACAAATGTACTTATTGGATGCACAAGATTGGTTAAAAACCCTAATTGGACGAGAATAAGCCTAGGGAGGACGAAAATGACCTAAATGTTCAACCAATGACACAAAAGTAGTTATTGGATGCACAAGATTGGTTAAAAACCCTAATTGGACGAGAATAAGCCTAGGGAGGACGAAAATGACCAAAATGTTCAACCAATGACACAAAATCACTTATTGGATGCACAAGATTGGTTAAAAACCCTAATTGGACGAGAATAAGCCTAGGGAGGACGAAAATGACCTAAATGTTCAACCAATGACACAAAATCACTTATTGGATACACAAGAGTGTTTAAAAACCCTAATTGGACGAGAATAACCCTTGGGAGGACGAAAATGACCTAAATGTTCAAACAATGGCACAAAATCACTTATTGAATACACAAGATTGTTTAAAAACCCTAATTGGACGAGAATAAGCCTAGGGAGGACGAAAATGACCTAAATGTTTAACCAATGACACAAAATCACTTATTTGATGCACAAGATTGGTTAAAAACCCTAATTGGACGAGAATAAGCCTAGGGAGGACGAAAATGACCTAAATGTTCAACCAATGACACAAAATCACTTATTGGATGCACAAGATTGGTTAAAAACCCTAATTGGACGAGAATAAGCTTTTGGAGGACATAAATGACCTAAATGTTCAACCAATGACACAAGTGTACTTATTGGATGCACAAGATTGGTTAAAAACCCTAATTGGACGAGAATAAGCTTAGGGAGGACGAAAATGACCTAAATGTTCAACCAATGACACAAAATCACTTATTGGATGCACAAGATTGGTTAAAAACCCTAATTGGACGAGAATAAGTCTTGGGAGGACAAAAATGACCTAAATGTTCAACCAATGACACAAAATCACTTATTGGATGCACAAGATTGGTTAAAAACCCTAATTGGACGAGAATAAGCCTTGGGAGGACGAAAATGACCTAAATGTTCAACCAATGACACAAATAAACTTATTGGATACACAAGATTGGTTAAAAACCCTAATTGGACGAGAATAAGCCTAGGGAGTACGAAAATGACCTAAATGTTCAACCAATGACACAAAATCACTTATTGGATGCACAAGATTGGTTAAAAACCCTAATAGGACGAGAATAAGCCTTGGTAGGACGAAAATGACCTAAATGTTCAACCAATGACACAAGTGTACTTATTGGATGCACAAGATTGGTTAAAAACCCTAATTGGACGAGAATAAGCATAGGGAGGACGAAAATGACCTAAATGTTCAACCAATGACACAAAATCACTTATTGGATGCACAAGATTGGTTAAAAACCCTAATTGTACGAGAATAAGCCTAGGGAGGACGAAAATGACCTAAATGTTCAACCAATGACACAAAATCACTTATTTGATGCACAAGATTGGTTAAAAACCCTAATTGGACGAGAATAAGCCTAGGGAGGACGAAAATGACCTAAATGTTCAACCAATGACACAAATAAACTTATTGGATGCACAAGATTGGTTAAAAACCCTAATAGGACGAGAATAAGCCTTGGGAGGACGAAAATGACCTAAATGTTCAACCAATGACACAAGTGTACTTATTGGATGCACAAGATTGGTTAAAAACCTTAATTGGACGAGAATAAGCCTAGGGAGTACGAAAATGACCTAAATATTCAACCAATGACACCAAATCACTTATTGGATGCACAAGATTGGTTAAAAACCCTAATAGGACGAGAATAAGCCTAGGGAGGACGAAAATGACCAAAATGTTCAACCAATGACACAAAATCACTTATTGGATGCACAAGATTGGTTAAAAACCCTAATTGGACGAGAATAAGCCTTGGGAGGACGAAAATGACCTAAATGTTCAACCAATGACACAAATAAACTTATTGGATGCACAAGATTGGTTAAAAACCCTAATTGGACGAGAATAAGCCTTGGGAGGACGAAACTAACCTAAATGTTCAACCAATGACACAAAATCACTTATTGGATGCACAAGATTGTTAAAAAACCCTAATTGGACGAGAATAAGCCTAGGGAGGACGAAAATGACCAAAATGTTCAACCAATGACACAAAATCACTTATTGGATGCACAAGATTGGTTAAAAACCCTAATTGGACTAGAATAAGCCTTGGGAGGACGAAAATGACCTAAATGTTCAACCAATGACACAAATAAACTTATTGGATGCACAAGATTGGTTAAAAACCCTAATTGGACGAGAATAAGCCTAGGGAGTACGAAAATGACCTAAATGTTCAACCAATGACACAAAATCACTTATTGGATGCACAAGATTGGTTAAAAAGCCTAATTAGACGAGAATAAGCCTTGGGAGGACGAAAATGACCTAAATGTTCAACCAATGACACAAGTGTACTTATTGGATGCACAAGATTGGATAAAAACCCTAATTGGACGAGAATAAGCTTAGGGAGGACGAAAATGACCTAAATGTTCAACCAATGACACAAAATCACTTATTGGATGCACAAGATTTATAAAAAAACCCTAATTGGACGAGAATAAGCCTAGGGAGGACGAAAATGACCAAAATGTTCAACCAATGACACAAAATCACTTATTGGATGCACAAGATTGGTTAAAAACCCTAATTGGACGAGAATAAGCCTTGGGAGGACGAAAATGACCTAAATGTTCAACCAAAGACACAAAATCACTTATTGGATGCACAAGATTAGTTAAAAAACCTAATTGGACGAGAATAAGTCCCTAGAGGACGAAAATGACATAAATGTTCAACCAATGACACAAAATCACTTATTGGATGCACAAGATTGGTTAAAAACCCTAATTGGACGAGAATAAGCCTTGGGAGGACGAAAATGACCTAAATGTTCAACCAATGGCACAAAATCACTTATTGGATGCACAAGATTTGTTAGAAACCCTAATTGGACGAGAATACGCCTTAGGAGGACGAAAATGACCTAAATGTTCAACCAACGGCACAAAATCACTTATTGGATGCAAAAGATTGGTTAAAAACCCTAATTGGAGGAGAATAAGCCTAGGGAGGACGAAAATGACCTAAATGTTCAACCAATGACACAAAATCACTTGTTGGATGCACAAGATTGGTTAAAAACACTAATTGGACGAGAACAAGCCTTGGGATGATGAAAATGACCTAAATGTTCAACCAATGACACAAAATCACTGATTGGATGCACAAGATTGGTTAAAAACCCTAATTGGACGAGAATAAGCCTTGGGAGGACGAAAATGACCTAAATGTTCAACCAATGGCACAAAATCACTTATTGGATGCACAAGATTGGTTAAAAACCCTAATTGGACGAGAATAAGCCTTGGGAGGACGAAAATGACCTAAATGTTCAACCAATGAGACAAATGTACTTATTGGAAGCACAAGATTGGTTAAAAACCCTAATTGGACGAGAATAAGCCTAGGAAGGACGAAAATGACCTAAATGTTCAACCAATGACATAAAATCACTTATTGTATGCACAAGATTGGTTAAAAACCCTAATTGGACGAGAATAAGCCTTGGGAGGACGAAAATGACCTAAATGTTCACCAATGACACAAATGTACTTATTGGAGGCACAAGATTGGTTCAAAACCCTAATTGGACGAGAATAAGCCTTGGGAGGACGAAAATGACCTAAATGTTCAACCAATGGCACAAAATCACTTATTGGATGCACAAGATTGGTTAAAAACCCTAATTGGACGAGAATAAGCCTAGGGAGGACGAAAATGACCTAAATGTTCAACCAATGACACAAAATCACTTATTGGATGCACAAGATTGGTTAAAAACCCTAATTGGACGAGAATAAGCCTAAGGAGGACGAAAATGACCTAAATTTTCAATCAATGACACAAATGTACTTATTGGATGCACAAGATTGGTTAAAAACCCTAATTGGACGAGAATAAGCCTTGGCAGAACGAAAATGACCTAAATGTTCAACCAATGACACAAAATCATTTATTGGATGCACAAGATTGGTTAAAAACCCTAATTGGACGAGAATATGCCTTTGGAGGACATAAATGACCTAAATGTTCAACCAATGACACAAATGTACTTATTGGATGCACAAGATTTGGTTAAAAACCCTAATTGGACGAGAATAAGCCTTGGGAGGACGAAAATGACCTAAATGTTCAACCAATGGCACAAAATCACTTATTGGATGCACAAGATTGTTTAAAAACCCTAATTGGACGAGAATAAGCCTAAGGAGGACGAAAATGACCTAAATGTTCAACAAATGACACAAAATCACTTATTGGATGCACAAGATTGGTTAAAAACCCTAATTGGACGAGAATAAGCCTAGGGAGGACGAAAATGACCTAAATGTTCAACCAATGACACAAAATCACTTATTGGATGCACAAGATTGGTTAAAAACCCTAATTGGACGAGAATAAGCCTTGGGAGGACGAAAATAATCTAAATGTTCATCCAATGACACAAATGTACTTGTTGGATGCACAAGATTGGTTAAAAACCCTAATTAGACGAGAATAAGCCTCAGGAGGACGAAAATGATCTAAATGTTCAACCAATGACACAAAATCACTTATTGGATGCACAAGATTGGTTAAAAACCCTAATTGGACGAGAATAAGCATTGGGAGGACGAAAATTACCTAAATGTTCAACCAATGACACAAATGTACTTATTGGATGCACAAGATTGGTTAAAAACCCTAATTGGACGAGAATAAGCCTAGGGAGGACGAAAATGACCTAAATGTTCAACCAATGACACAAAATCACTTATTGGATGCACAAGATTGGTTAAAAACCCTAATTGGACGAGAATAAGCCTTGGGAGGACGAAAATGACCTAAATGTTCAACCAATGGCACAAAATCACTTATTGGATGCTCAAGATTGTTAAAAACCCTAATTGGACGACAATAAGCCTAGGGAGGACGAAAATGACCTATATGTTCAACCAATGACACAAAATCACTTATTTGATGCACAAGCTTGGTTAAAAACCCTAATTCGACGAGAATAAGCCTTGGGAGGACGAAAATGACCTAAATGTTCAACCAATGACACAAGTGTACTTATTGGATGCACAAGATTGGTTAAAAACCCTAATTGGACGAGAATAAGCCTAGGGAGGACGAAAATGACCTAAATGTTCAACCAATGACACAAAATCACTTATTGGATGCACAAGATTGGTTAAAAACCCTAATTGGACGAGAATAAGCCTTGGGAGGACGAAAATGACCTAAATGTTCAACCAATAACACAAGTGTACTTATTGGATGCACAAGATTGGTTAAAAACCCTAATTGGACGAGCATAAGCCTAGGGAGGACGAAAATGACCTAAATGTTCAACCAATGACACAAAATCACTTATTGGATGCACAAGATTGGTTAAAAACCCTAATTGGACGAGAATAAGCCTTGGGAGGACGAAAATGACCTAAATGTTCAACCAATGACACAAATGTACTTATTGGATGCACAAGATAGGTTAAAAAACCCTAATTGGACGAGAATAAGCCTTGGGAGGACGAAAATGACCTAAATGTTCAACCAATGACACAAATGTACTTATTGGATGCACAAGATTGGTTAAAAACCCTAATTGGACGAGAATAAGCCTTGGGAGGACGAAAATGACCTAAATGTTCAACTTACGACACAAAATCACTTATTGGATGCACAAGATTGGTTAAAAACCCTAATTGGACGAGAATAAGCCTTGGGAGGACGAAAATGACCTAAATGTTCAACCAATGACACAAATGTACTTATTGGATGCACAAGATTGGTTAAAAACCCTAATTGTACGAGATTAAGCCTTGGGAGGACGAAAATGACCTAAATGTTCAACCAATGACACAAAATCAATTATTGGATGCACAAGATTGGTTAAAAACCCTAATTGGACGAGAATAAGCCTAGGGAGGACGAAAATGACCTAAATGTTCAACCAATGACACAAATGTACTTATTGGATGCACAAGATTTGTTAAAAACTCTAATTGGACGAGAATAAGCCTTGGGAGGACGAAAATGACCTAAATGTTCAACCAATGACACAAATGTACTTATTGGATGCACAAGATTGGTTAAAAACCCTAATTGGACGAGAATAAGCCTTGGGAGGACGAAAATGACCTAAATGTTCAACCAATGACACAAAATCACTTATTGGATGCGCAAGATTGTTTAAAAACCCTAATTGGACGAGAATAAGCCTTGGGAGGACGAAAATGACCTAAATGTTCAACCAATGGCACAAAATCACTTATTGGATGCACAAGATTGTTAAAAAACCCTAATTGGACGAGAATAAGCCTAGGGAGGACGAAAATAACCAAAATGTTCAACCAATGACACAAAATCACTTATTGGATGCACAAGATTGGTTAAAAACCTTAATAGGACGAGAATAAGCCTTGGGAGGACGAAAATGACCTAAATGTTCAACCAATGACACAAGTGTACTTATTGGATGCACAAGATTGGTTAAAAACCCTAATTGGACGAGAATAAGCTTAGGGAGGACGAAAATGACCTAAATGTTCAACCAATGACACAAAATCACTTATTGGATGCACAAGATTGGTTAAAAACCCTAATTGGCCGAGAATAAGCCTAGGGAGTACGAAAATGACCTAAATGTTCAACCAATGACACAAAATCACTTATTGGATGCACAAGATTGGTTAAAAACCCTAATAGGACGAGAATAAGCCTTGGGAGGACGAAAATGACCTAAATGTTCAACCAATGACACAAGTGTACTTATTGGATGCACAAGATCGGTTAAAAACCCTAATTGGACGAGAATAAGCTTAGGGAGGACGAAAATGACCTAAATGTTCAACCAATGACACAAAATCACTTATTGGATGCACAAGATTGGTTAAAAACCCTATTGGACGAGAATAAGCCTAAGGAGGACAAAAATGACCTAAATGTTCAACCAATGACACAAATGTACTTATTGGATGCACAAGATTGGTTAAAAACCCTAATTGGACGAGAATAAGCCTAGGGAGGACGAAAATGACCTAAATGTTCAACCAATGACACAAAATCACTTATTGGATGCACAAGATTGGTTAAAAACCCTAATTGGATGAGAATATGCATTGGGAAGACGAAAATGACCTAAATGTTCAACCAATGACACAAAATCACTTATTGGATGCACAAGATTGGTTAAAACCCCTAATTGGAAGAGAATAAGCCTTGGGAGGACGAAAATGACCTAAATGTTCAACCAATGACATCAATGTACTTATTGGATGCACAAGATTGGTTAAAAACCCTAATTGGACGAGAATAAGCCTAGGGAGGACGAAAATGACCTAAATGTTCAACCAATGACACAAAATCACTTATTGGATGCACAAGATTGGTTAAAAACCCTAATTGGACGAGAATAAGCCTAGGGAGGACGAAAATGACCTAAATGTTCAACCAATGACACAAATAAACTTATTGGATGCACAAGATTGGTTAAAAATCCTAATTGGACGAGAATAAGCCTAGGGAGTACGAAAATGACCTAAATGTTCAACCAATGACACAAAATCACTTATTGGATGCACAAGATTGGTTAAAAACCCTAATAGGACGAGAATAAGCCTTTGGAGGACGAAAATGACCTAAATGTTCAACCAATGACACAAGTGTACTTATTGGATGCACAAGATTGGTTAAAAACCCTAAATGGACGAGAATAAGCCTAGGGAGTACGAAAATGACCTAAATGTTCAACCAATGACACCAAATCACTTATTGGATGCACAAGATTGGTTAAAAACCCTAATAGGACGAGAATAAGCCTAGGGAGGACGAAAATGACCAAAATGTTCAACCAATGACACAAAATCACTTATTGGATGCACAAGATTGGTTAAAAACCCTAATTGGACGAGAATAAGCCTTGGGAGGACGAAAATGACCTAAATGTTCAACCAATGACACAAATAAACTTATTGGATGCACAAGATTGGTTAAAAACCCTAATTGGACGAGAATAAGCCTAGGGAGTACGAAAATAACCTAAATGTTCAACCAATGACACAAAATAACTTATTGGATGCACAAGATTGGTTGAAAACCCTAATAGGACGAGAATAAGCCTTGGGAGGACGAAAATGACCTAAATGTTCAACCAATGACACAAGTGTACTTATTGGATGCACAAGATTGGTTAAAAACCCTAATTGGACGAGAATAAGCTTAGGGAGGACGAAAATGACCTAAATGTTCAACCAATGACATAAAATCACTTATTGGATGTACAAGATTGGTTAAAAACCCTAATTGGACGAGAATAAGCATTGAGAGGACGAAAATGACCTAAATGTTCAACCAATGACACAAAATCACTTATTGGATGCACAAGATTGGTTAAAAACCCTAATTGGACGAGAATAAGCATTGAGAGGACGAAAATGACCTAAATGTTCAACCAATGACACAAATGTACTTATTGGATGCACAAGATTGGTTAAAAACCCTAATTGGACGAGAATAAGCATAGGGAGGACGAAAATGACCTAAATGTTCAACCAATGACACAAAATCACTTATTGGATGCACAAGATTGGTTAAAAACCCGAATTGTACGAGAATAAGCCTAGGGAGGACGAAAATGACCTAAATGTTCAACCAATGACACAAATGTACTTATTGGATGCACAAGATTGGTTAAAAACCCTAATTTGACGAGAATAAGCATAGGGAGGACGAAATTGACCTAAATGTTCAACCAATGACACAAAATCACTTATTGGATGCACAAGATTGGTTAAAAACCCTAATTGGACGAGAATAAGGCTAGGGAGGACGAAAATGACCTAAATGTTCAACCAATGACACAAAATCACTTATTGGATGCACAAGATTGGTTAAAAACCCTAATTGGACGAGAATAAGCCTAGGGAGGACGAAAATGGCCTAAATGTTCAACCAATGACACCAAATCACTTATTGGATGCACAAGATTGGTTAAAAACCCTAATTGAACGAGAATAAGCCTAGGGAGGACGAAAATGACCTAAATGTTCAACCAATGTAACAAAATCACTTATTGGATGCACAAGATTGGTTAAAAACCCTAATTGGACGAGAATAAGCCTAGGGAGGACGAAAATGACCTAAATGTTCAACCAATGACACAAAATCACTTATTGGATGCACAAGATTGGTTAAAAACCCTAATTGGACGAGAATAAGCCTTGGGAGGACGAAAATAATCTAAATGTTCATCCAATGACACAAATGTACTTGTTGGATGCACAAGATTGGTTAAAAACCCTAATTAGACGAGAATAAGCCTCAGGAGGACGAAAATGATCTAAATGTTCAACCAATGACACAAAATCACTTATTGGATGCACAAGATTGGTTAAAAACCCTAATTGGACGAGAATAAGCATTGGGAGGACGAAAATTACCTAAATGTTCAACCAATGACACAAATGTACTTATTGGATGCACAAGATTGGTTAAAAACCCTAATTGGACGAGAATAAGCCTAGGGAGGACGAAAATGACCTAAATGTTCAACCAATGACACAAAATCACTTATTGGATGCACAAGATTGGTTAAAAACCCTAATTGGACGAGAATAAGCCTTGGGAGGACGAAAATGACCTAAATGTTCAACCAATGGCACAAAATCACTTATTGGATGCTCAAGATTGTTAAAAACCCTAATTGGACGACAATAAGCCTAGGGAGGACGAAAATGACCTATATGTTCAACCAATGACACAAAATCACTTATTTGATGCACAAGCTTGGTTAAAAACCCTAATTCGACGAGAATAAGCCTTGGGAGGACGAAAATGACCTAAATGTTCAACCAATGACACAAGTGTACTTATTGGATGCACAAGATTGGTTAAAAACCCTAATTGGACGAGAATAAGCCTAGGGAGGACGAAAATGACCTAAATGTTCAACCAATGACACAAAATCACTTATTGGATGCACAAGATTGGTTAAAAACCCTAATTGGACGAGAATAAGCCTTGGGAGGACGAAAATGACCTAAATGTTCAACCAATGGCACAAAATCACTTATTGGATGCTCAAGATTGTTAAAAAACCCTAATTGGACGACAATAAGCCTAGGGAGGACGAAAATGACCTATATGTTCAACCAATGACACAAAATCACTTATTTGATGCACAAGATTGGTTAAAAACCCTAATTGGACGAGAATAAGCCTAGGGAGGACGAAAATGACCTAAATGTTCAACCAATGACACAAAATCACTTATTGGATGCACAAGATTGGTTAAACACCCTAATTGGACGAGAATAAGCCGTGGGAAGATGAAAATGACCTAAATGTTCAACCAATGACACAAAATCACTTATTGGATGCACAAGATTGGTTAAAAACCCTAATTGGACGAGAATAAGCCTTGGGAGGACGAAAATGACCTAAATGTTCAACCAATGGTACAAAATCACTTATTGGATGCACAAAATTGGTTAAAAACCCTAATTGGACGAGAAAAAGCTTAGGGAGGACGAAAATGACCTAAATGTTCAACCAATGACACAAGTGTACTTATTGGATGCACAAGATTGGTTAAAAACCCTAATTGGACGAGAATAAGCTTAGGGAGGACGAAAATGACCTAAATGTTCAACCAATGACACAAAATCACTTATTGGATTCACAAGATTGTTTAAAAACCAAAATTGGACGAGAATAAGCCTAGGGAGGACGAAAATGACCTAAATGTTCAACCAATGACACAAAATCACTTATTGGATGCACAAGATTGGTTAAAAACCCTAATTGGACGAGAATAAGCCTTGGGAGGACGAAAATGACCTAAATGTTCAACCAATGGCACAAAATCACTTATTGGATACACAAGATTGTTAAAAAAACCATAATTGGACGAGAATAAGCCTAGGGAGGACGAAAATGACCAAAATGTTCAACCAATGACACAAAATCACTTATTGGATGCACAAGATTGGTTAAAAACCCTATTTGGACGAGAATAAGCTTTTGGAGGACATAAATGACCTAAATGTTCAACCAATGACAAAAATGTACTTATTGGATGCACAAGATTGGTTAAAAACCCTAATTGAACGAGAATAAGCCTTGGGAGGACGAAAATGACCTAAATGTTCAACCAATGACACAAATGTACTTATTGGATGCACATGATTGGTTAAAAACCCTAATTGGACGAGAATAAGCCTTGGGAGGACGAAAATGACATAAATGTTCAACCAATGACACAAATAAACTTATTGGATGTACAAGATTGGTTAAAAACCCTAATTGGACGAGAATAAGTCTTGGGAGGACGAAAATGACCTAAATGTTCAACCAATGAATCAAAATCACTTATTGGATGCACAAGATTGGTTAAAAACCCTAATTGGACGAGAATAAGCCTTGGGAGGACGAAAATGACCTAAATGTTCAACCAATGACACAAATAAACTTATTGGATGCACAAGATTGGTTAAAAACCCTAATTGGACGAGAATAAGCCTTGGGAGGACGAAAATGACCTAAATATTCAACCAATGACACAAATGTACTTATTGGATGCACAAGATTGGTTAAAAACCCTAATTGGACGAGAATAAGCCTTGGGAGGACAAAAATAACCTAAATGTTCAACCAATGTTACAAATGTACATATTGGATGCACAAGATTGGTTAAAAACCCTATTTGGACGAGAATAAGCCTTGGGAGGACGAAAATGACCTAAATGTTCAACCAATGACACAAAATCACTTATTGGATGCACAAGATTGGTTAAAAACCCTAATTGGACGAGAATAAGCCTTGGGAGGATGAAAATTACCTAAATGTTCAACCAATGACACAAATGTACTTATTGGATGCACAAGATTGGTTAAAAACCCTAATTGGACGAGAATAAGCCTAGGGAGGACGAAAATGACCTAAATGTTCAACCAATGACACAAAATCACTTATTGGATGCACAAGATTGGTTAAAAACCCTAATTGGACGAAAATAAGCATTGGGAGGACGAAAATGACCTAAATGTTCAACCAATGACACAAATGTACTTATTGGATGCACAAGATTGGTTAAAAACCCTAATTGGACGAGAATAAGCCTAGGGAGGACGAAAATGACCTAAATGTTCAACCAATGACACAAAATCACTTATTGGATGCACAACATTCGTTAAAAACCCTAATTGGACGAGAATAAGCCTTGGGAGAACTGAAATGACCTAAATGTTCAACCAATGACACAAAATCACTTATTGGATGCACAAGATTGGTTAAAAAACCCTAATTGGACGAGAATAAGCATTGGGAGGACAAAAATGACCTAAATGTTCAACCAATGACACAAAATCAATTATTGGATGCACAAGATTGGTTAAAACCCTAATTGGACGAGAATAAGCCTTGGGAGGATGAAAATGACCTAAATGTTCAACCAATGACACAAATGTACTTATTGGATGCACAAGATTGGTTAAAACCCCTAATTGGCCGAGAATAAGCCTAGGGAGGACGAAAATGATCTAAATGTTCAACCAATGACACAAAATCACTTATTGGATGCACAAGATTGGTTAAGAACCCTAATTGGACGAGAATAAGCTTTGTGAGGACGAAAATGACCTAAATGTTCAACCAATGACACAAATGTACTTATTGGATGCACAAGATTGGTTAAAAACCCTAATTGGACGAGAATAAGCCTAGGGAGGACGAAAATGACCTAAATGTTCAACCAATGACACAAAATCACTTATTGGATGCACAAGATTCGTTAAAAACCCTAATTGGACGAGAATAAGCCTTGGAAGGATGAAAATGACCTAAATGTTCAACAATTGACACAAATGTACTTATTGGATGCAAAAGATAGGTTAAAAACCCTAATTGGATGAGAATAAGCCTTGAGAGGACGAAAATGACCTAAATGTTAAACCAATGACACAAAATCACTTATTGGATGCACAAGATTGGTTAAAAACCCTAATTGGACGAGAATAAGCCTAGGGAGGATGAAAATGACCTAAATGTCCAACCAATAACAAAAATGTACTTATTGGATGCACAGGATTGGTTAAAACCCCTAATTCGATGAGAATAATCCTAGGGAGGACAAAAATGATCTAAATGTTCAATCAATGACACAAAATCACTTATTGGATGCACAAGATTGGTTAAAAACCCTAATTGGACGAGAATAAGCATTGGGAGGACGAAAATGACCTAAATGTTCAACCAATGACACAAAATCACTTATTGGATGCACAACATTCGTTAAAAACCCTAATTGGACGAGAATAAGCCTTGGGAGGACGAAAATGACCTAAATGTTCAACCAATGACACAAACGTACTTATTGGATGCACAAGATTGGTTAAAACCCCTAATTGGCCGAGAATAAGCCTAGGGAGGACGAAAATGATCTAAATGTTCAACCAATGACACAAAATCACTTATTGGATGCACAAGATTGGTTAAGAACCCTAATTGGCGAGAATAAGCTTTGTGAGGACGAAAATGACCTAAATGTTCAACCAATGACACAAATGTACTTATTGGATGCACAAGATTGGTTAAAAACCCTAATTGGACGAGAATAAGCCTAGGGAGGACGAAAATGACCTAAATGTTCAACCAATGACACAAAATCACTTATTGGATGCACAAGATTGGTTAAAAACCCTAATTGGACGAGAATAAGCCTTGGGAGGACGAAAATGATCTAAATGTTAAACCAATGACACAAATAAACTTATTGGATGCACAAGATTGGTTAAAAACCCTAATTGGACGAGAATGAGCCTAGGGAGGACGAAAATGACAAATGTTCAACCAATGACACAAAATCACTTATTTGATGCACAAGATTGGTTAAAAACCCTAATTCGACGAGAATAACCCTAAGGAGGACGAAAATGATCTAAATGTTCAACCAATGACACAAAATCACTTATTGGATGCACAAGATTGGTTAAAAACCCTAATTGGACGAGAATAAGCCTAGGGAGGACGAAAATGACCTAAATGTTCAACCAATGACACAAAATCACTTATTGGATGCACAAGATTGGTTAAAAACCCTAATTGGACGAGAATAAGTGTTGGGAGGACGAAAATGACCTAAACATGCAACCAATGGCACAAAATCACTTATTGGATGCACAAGATTTGTTAAAAACCCTAATTGGATGAGAATAAGCTTTCGGAGGACATAAATGACCTAAATGTTCAACCAATGACACAAATGTACTTATTGGATGCACAAGATTGGTTAAAAACCCTAATTGGACGAGAATATGCCTTGGGAGGACGAAAATGACCTAAATGTTCAACCAATGGCACAAAATCACTTATTGGATGCACAAGATTGTTAAAAAACCCTAATTGGACGAGAATAAGCCTAGGGAGGACGAAAATGACCTAAATGTTCAACCAATGACACAAAATCACTTATTTGATACACAAGATTGGTTAAAAACCCTAATTGGACGAGAATAAGTCTTGGGAGGACGAAAATGACCTAAATGTTCAACCAATGACACAAGTGTACTTATTGGATGCACTAGATTGGTTAAAAACCCTAATTGGACGAGAATAAGCCTAGGGAGGACGAAAATGACCTAAATGTTCAACCTGTAAGATCAGATGTGCACCTAAGAAGGGGGGGGGGTGAATTAGGTGTTTGGTTATTTTGATTGTTTTTAAAATTATAGTGATTTATTTTTGCGCTTATGGATAGTAAAAGATAATGTAAATGGCAGTAATGTAAAGAACACAAAAGATTTATCCTGGTTCCCCTAATCACCAAGGGTACGTCCAGTCCTTTTGCACACCACAAGAGATTTTCTTCACTATCTGTCAGAATATGTACAAGTCCTCACCCTGGGACCTTGATTACAATCTTCTAACAAACTTTCAAAGATAGAACACTACTATCTTAGATACAGCACTTTAAAGAAAGCACAACTTTCTTTTACAATCACTTTGTTGTTTTTGATAAGGATATAGGAATAGAATGAAGGTAGTATAATTCAAGATCTATTCAAGTACTTTTGAGAACCTTAAGGATATGAAAATGATATGCAAGTACTTGAACTTCTGAAAAAGACTTAGAAAAATTTAGAAAATTTAGTTCAAAGTCTTTGAAATTGTATAATTTGAATTGGTAATTTGAAAATGAAGTTATAACCTATTTATAGTCCTCAAACAACTCTTTAGATTCGTGGCCTTTGATCCAAGAGGTTTGAGAACGAATTGTAATGTTTTAAATTGAATTCAAAGCTGAAAAATTGCATTGGTTGCAGTTGTATTCGACTACCATATTTCTGTATTCGAATACAGCTTGCTGTAACGTTAAAAATTTTCAAACATTTCACTGTGTAGTCGAATACAGATGAGATGGCCAACTCTCTGACTTAGCCATGTTTTTGTCTTGTATTCGACTACAAGATTTTTGTATTCGAATACGACTTGCTGTAACGTTAAAAATCATTCAAAATTTTCACTGTGTAGTCGAATACAGATGAGATGGCCAACTCTCTGACTTAGCCATGTTTTTATCTTGTATTCGACTACAAGATGGTTGTATTCGAATACAGTTTTAAATTTTGTCAAAAATAAAGATTTTAATATATGGAAAATATTATTTTGGACTTCTGAAAATATTATTTATGCATATGCAAAGTAATTAAGGTCCTCTTGTATTTGAATTATGACTTGAATTATTTTACCTTTATCTAATCTATTTATTTGTAATTTCATCAAGGGATGTTTGAGGAATTCTTCTTTTTGTTGCTGTGTCACCATTGGTCTTTGTGTATAATCAAAAACGTATTTTTACATTCTCCCCCTTTTTGATTATGACAAAACCAGCTGTTGTTGTTGACGACTCCCCCGTAATGTAGGCGTAGTATACTCCCCCGTAATTTTGGCAATATGTGTGTTTGAGTACCTACAGATAAATTTTACCGGACAACAACAAGCAACAAAATACACAAAATTTCTCCCCCTTTTGACATGATCAAAAAAGAAGAATACCAGCAATAGGAAAGTAATATATTGAACATATCATAATATAAGACAGATCATATTGGAGGCAAATAAGCAGAGATAATCATAAAAGTCATTGATTCATGAAGTCATAAAAACATAAAGTCATAAAAGACATAGATTCAAAAAGTCATACAAGCATAGAGTCATAAAGGTCATACAACGATTACGAAAGCAACGATTACATCTTAAACAAAATAGTAGGAAAGTCAATCCTAAGAACATAAGAAAACGAACTAGGCCTAGAAACTAAGTACAAATCAGCGACGATCCGGTGGTAGATGGAAGTGATCAAGTTTATCGGCGATGATACACATCTCGTGGACTAGGCTGTCGTGATTGGTAGCGATGGTGGATTCGAGAGCCTGAAAACGAGCATCGACCGAAGTGGTAAAGCCTGAGAAGCTGGTCTGAAGAGAGTCAAGTTTATCCATAATCATGCGGTTAGTAACTTGATCATCATCAGATGCAGGATTGTCAGCAGCATCATCTGCAGGAGCACTAGTAGATGCCTGACCGATATCACTCTGATGGATGTATTTTTGTAGCGATTCACTCCAAACGATTTTCATGCTCGGGAGAACACTCAAATCTAGCAGATTATCCTTAGTGACGGTATACACAACCTCCTCAGAAAAATCTACCCCAAAGTGTTCAAGTATCCGAGAAACTTCCTTAGCATAGGGCAATCCAACAGGTTCACGGGAGACAAACATAACGGACTTAACGAAATATGCCCAGTTAAGAGGAAGACCGTCATTCATGAAGTATAGGATTTGAAGTTCAAACTCAGAGAGTTGAGAGTAGTTACCGGCCATAGGAACCAAAATGTAGCTTAAGAAATAATGGAGCAGACGAAAGTCGACAGTCAAGTTTCCAACACTAAATCTTTGTCGAGCAAAGGTGGAGCTAGCCTGAAGTTGCGTACGTTCTATGGTTTGTTTGTCAAAGCGACACAGAGCCGCATAAGCATCATGTTTTGAGATATTATGCCATTTGCACAAATTAGTTGGACTGAGTTTCTGGCCGACATCAGGTATATGCAAAATATCACCAATAGTATGGGAATCAAGTTCAATAGTGATTCCTTTGACACGTGAAATTAACATTTTGCCATCCCGACGAAGATTGCAATAAAAGACTCGAACTAAATCAGGATAAATCGGACCTTTGTAAGTAATAAAGTCCTCAACTTGTTGAGCCCTAAGTAAATCCGGAAATTGAAAGGCAGAGAAAGAATCTAAAGTACCGAATTTTGGAATGATGAGCCTTTTGTCAGAGTACAGTGTGCGAAACCGGGTAATTTCTTCGGGAGAATGGAGAAGACGAGACAAATCCGTGACGCTGATGCTCTTTGAGCGACGCTTCGAAGGACCTAAGCTTGCATGCTTGGTGCGAGGGCCACGCTTGCGTGCGTTTTCAACAGAGGCGGAAATGTTTGACATTTTGTTGAAGGGTTTAAGATTCGGATTCGAAACTGAGATGTAGTTGAGAAGAAGATTCGAAACCGTGACCAATTGTAATATTTTGAATTCGCGAAGCTGGATTTTGGGGGTTAGGGTTCGTGAAATTGCGAATTTGAAGAAGGAGATGAGTGAATCTGAGAAAATGGAAGAGGGGTTTTGCAAAGTAATGAAGGAAATCAAGGTTTTGGAGGCAATAGTGAGTGAAACCGGTCTGTGAGAGTGATTCGCAGGGAGGAAGATGAAGTTCGCAGAGAGCAAGGTCGAGGGGAAGGAAGGTGTATTCGGCTACCTACTGTCATAGGTTTATATATGACAGAAAACTTTGAATCTGTATTCGAATACAGGAAGATGGTAATCGAATACAGATTTCCAGAATCATCTGTATTCGAATACAGATTGATTGTATTCGGCTACGACCTCCAGATTTTGGAAACAGACATGATTTTATCAAGCAGAACATAACACAAACTTAATATAATCATATAAATAACATGTAAACATAGTTAACTAAATTCTACTATGTGAAGGCAAGGATTAACATATTGATAACATTGTCAATTCAAATAGTCAACTAAATTCAAATAACATGTAAGTCAACTAAGTTCAAATAACATGTAAGTCAACTAAAGTCAAATAACATGTAAGTCAACTAAATTCAAATATCATGTAAGTATGTGAAGACACGAATTAATTCATACCTTTGCCCTGATGATAGCAGTTTACCTGACGTTTAGAGATCACTTTCACTTAAGATGCCGAGTTCGCGTCGTATTTTGAAAAATGAGTCTTTAGGAAGTGGTTTAGTGAAGATGTCCGCAAGTTGGTTATGTGTATCCACAAAGGTTACTTCAACATTGCCTTTAAGCACATGATCGCGCAAAAAGTGGTGTCGTATATCAATGTGTTTGCTCCGAGAATGCATGATTGGATTCTTTGAGATATTGATTGCACTAGTGTTGTCGCATCGTAGCGGAATGCATCCAAGATCAATGCCATAATCACATAGTTGTTGCTTGAGCCATAGGATTTGTGCGCAACAACTTCCTGCTGCTATGTATTCGGCTTCAGCAGTACTAAGTGCGACACATGCTTGCTTTTTACATGACCAAGACACTAGTGCATTTCCCAGTACATGACAAGTGCCGCTTGTGCTTTTACGGTCTGTTTTACATCCTGCATAATCTGAATCAGAGTATCCCACGAGACTACAGATACTACCTTTAGGGTACCATAGTCCAACATTGATGGTGCCTTTTAAGTATTTCATGATCCTTTTGACAGCTACAAGATGTGATTCTTTCGGATCTGCTTGAAATCTTGCACATAGACAAACACTAAACATGATATCTGGCCGACTGGCCGTTAGATATAGCAAAGATCCAATCATACCTCGATATTTTGAGATGTCTACAGATGCACCAGTTTCATCTTTATCAACATATGTTCCGGAGCCCATGGGAGTTGCACTCTCCTTGCATTTTTCCATGTCAAATCGTTTTAGCAGTTCTTTGCAATATTTTGCTTGATTGATGAAGATGCCATGCTTGAGTTGTTTGATGTGAAGACCGAGAAAATAGTTTAATTTTCCCATCATGGACATTTCAAATTCACCTTGCATCATCAATGAGAATTCTTCACATATTTCATTGTTTGTTGAACCGAATATGATATCGTCAACATAAATTTGGACCAACAAGGTGTGACCATTATTTCGTTTAATAAATAATGTCTTGTCAACTTTTCCCTTTTCAAATCCTCTTTCACATAGGAAGGCACTCAATCTGTCGTACCAAGCTCTTGGTGCTTGTTTTAGACCATAAAGAGCTTTCCTTAGTTTGAATACATGTGTAGGATTCTTGAAGTCTTCAAAGCCGGGTGGCTGCTTGACATATACTTCTTCATTGATGTATCCATTTAGAAATGCGCTTTTCACATCCATCTGAAATAATTCAAAATTCATAGAGCAGGCATAAGCAAGTAGTAACCGTATTGCTTCTAACCTTGCGACCGGAGCAAATGTTTCGTCAAAATCGATTCCTTCTTCTTGATTATATCCTTGGGCGACCAATCTTGCTTTGTTGCGAACAACTATACCATTTTCGTCAAGTTTATTTTTAAATACCCATTTTGTACCAATGATGTGTTTGTCACCTGGATTAGGAACGAGTTCCCATACTTCGTTTCTTTCGAATTGGTTCAGCTCTTCTTGCATTGCAAGTATCCACTGATCATCTTTTAGTGCTTCACCAAATTTGGAAGGTTCGATTTGTGAAACAAATGCCATGTTTAAACATGCATCTCGCAATTTGAGTCTAGTTGTAACTCCTTTGTTGATATCACCAATGATGTTATCAATCGGATGATATCGATGGGTTCTCCATTCCTTTGGGAGTTCATTGGTTTCCTTTTCCATGTCGACTTCATTTTCTTGACTCGGTTGATCAATTGGATCTTCTTCACGTGGATCACTACTTTCAATATCATCATCATCAAAAGAAATAGCTTTGTCCTCTTTCGAGGGGTTAGTTTCATCAAAAGTAACATGTATTGATTCTTCTACAATTAAAGTTCTTTTATTAAAGATCCTAAAAGCTTTACTAGATAATGCATACCCAATAAATATACCTTCATCCGCTTTTTCATCGAATTTTCCAAGATTGTCTTTTCCGTTATTTAGCACAAAACACTTGCAACCAAAGATATGGAGGTGAGAGATATTGGGCTTTCTACCTTTGTATAGTTCATACAGAGTCTTCTTAAGAATAGGTCGAATGTTTACTCTGTTAGTAACATAGCATGCCGTGTTTACAGCATCTGCCCAAAAATACTTTGGTAGATTTGAATCACTTAACATTGTTCTTGCAAGTTCTATCAATGACCTGTTCTTTCTCTCAACAACCCCATTTTGTTGAGGTGTTCTTGGTGCAGAAAAATTGTGAAAAATTCCATTTTCTTCACAGAATTCTTCAAATAAGGTATTTTGAAATTCTCTACCATGATCACTTCGAATTGATACAATCTTGGATGATTGTTCATTTTGGACTAGTTTGGCGTAATTTTTAAAGGCTTTAAAAGCTTCATTTTTGTTTGCCAAAAACAAGGTCCATGTGTATCTTGAAAAGTCATCAACAATAACTAGTCCGTATGAATTTCCACCAAGACTTTTAGTTCTTGATGGACCAAACAAATCCATGTGTATCAATTGAAGTGGTCTTGTAGTAGATATAACATTTATGGCTTTAAAAGAAGTTTTCGTTTGTTTACCTTTTTGACATGCGTCACATAATTTATCCTTGACAAATTTCATTTTTGGTAATCCGACAACTAGATCATGCTTGACTAGTTTATTTAAATGATCCATGTGAATATGTGCTATTCTTTTATGCCATAGCCAAGCATCATTGTTGTCGCTTACCAAAAGACATTTCATTTTCAAGGATAAATCATCTAAATTAAGTATAAAAATATTCTTGAAACGTTTACCGATAAATTGAATTTCACTTGTTGCTGCATTTTGAATGATGCACTCTTCCTTGTTGAAGATTATCTTGTGTCCTTTGTCACATAACTGGCTGATGCTTATCAAATTGTGCTTTAGGCCTTCCACATAAAGAACATCTTCAATTGTTGGAGAAGGTGCTTTTCCAATTTTTCCAATGCCTAGGATCTTCCCTTTGTTATTGTCTCCATATACTACATGTCCTTTCGATTCAAGGGTCAATGCTGAAAATTTTGTTATGTCTCCCGTCATGTGTTTGGAGCACCCACTATCTAAGTACCATAAATTTGAAGTACTTTGTGAGCATTCCTGCAAAATTGAAATCAGATTTTATTAGGTACCCAAAGTGCTTTGGGTCCTTGGGGGTTAGTGCCTTTCTTGACCCATATGCAATGGCCTTTGGGAATGCTAATGTTTCTTACATGACAAGTATTTGGTGTGTGTCCATAGATACCACAATATGAGCAAGTAGGAATTTTACTTGTGTGTGTATGACGCTTATTGTTAATAAACTTTCCTTTATGTGAATGCTCTTTTTGTACAATTGTCATGTTTCTTAAATTTGTTTGAGTGCTTGATTTAACAAAAATGGTCTTACTAGTGCTTGGTTTATCAAATTTAGAAAATCCAATACCACTTTTATCATTAGAATATCTTTGCATGTTTAGAACATTTTCTAATCCTATATGTCCTTTTTCATACCTATCTATTACTCTATTTAGTTGAATAATTTTAAATGAAAGTGAATCACAATTATTGCATGAAGAACTTTGCTTAGAATTTTCAGCATCTTTTTCCATAAGATTAATTTTTTCTTTAAGATATAAGATTTCTTTCTTTTGAGTTGATACTTGTTTAAGCAAATTTTTACATTCAGCAAGAAGTTCCTTTATTGCATTTTGTGCTTCATTGTATTCTATAACTAATTCATGATTATATGGAGGGTTGTTTGAGTTACTAACCTCTTCGTCATCGGAGTGATGTGACGCCATTAGTGCAACATTTGCACATTCATCGCTTTCAGTTTCTGATGTTGAACTTATGTCGTTATCTTCCCATGCTATATATGCTTTCTTGAAATCTTTTCTTTTGCCGGCACTTTTCTTGATGAGATCTGGACATTCTGCTTTAATATGTCCTTGTTTTCCACATTCAAAGCATGTGAAGTTTTGGTTGGTCGTGCTATCTTTCTTTCTGAAGTTTTTCTTCTTGAAACTCCTGTTATTTTTGAGAAATTTGCCGAATTTCTTGACAAGGAGATTGATGTTTTCGTCGTCATCAGAAATTTCTTCTTTGACTACTTCCTTTGATTCGATCTTTAGAGCAATATTTTTGCTTTTCTTTTCTTGGGTTTCATTTTGCTCTAATCGTCCAAGTTCTATTTCATGCTCTTGTAGTTTGCCAAATAATGCAGAAAGTGACATTTTGGACAAACTCTTCTTTTCTGATATCGCAGTCACCTTTGGTTGCCACGCCCTCGTTAGTGATCGTAATACTTTCAGATTCAATTCATCATTGGAGAAGACCTTTCCGAGGGCTGTCAAATGATTTGTCAAGTGGGAGAATCGTTTCTTCATGTCTAGTATGGTTTCTCCAGGCTGCATACGAAACAATTCATATTCTTAAGAAAGTGTATTTAGTTTGGATCTTTTTACCTCTATGGTGCCTTCATGGGTTACTTCCAATGTAACCCATATTTCCTTGGCTGTTTTACAGTGAGATATGCGGAAGAATTCGTCCATACCAAGTGCTGATTGTAGAATGTTTTTAGCCTTTTTATCGAATAGCACTTTTCTTTTATCGTCATCGGTCCAAGAGTTCTTTATTTTAATCTCCTCTTTGTTGTTGATGACTGTTGTTGGAATGTATGGACCATTTTCGACAGCATCCCATATTTCGTCTCCCTGTGCCTCAAGATATGCTTGCATACGGATTTTCCAAAAATCGTAATGTTCACCGACGAAACATGGAGGTTTGGTACTGCTGCCTCCGTCTCTGAAAACTGGTAGTGCGGAAGCCATTTGTTATTTGATCAGGGAGTAATTTACCTTGAACCCGCTCTGATACCAATTGTAAGATCAGATGTGCACCTAAGAGGGGGGGGGGGTGAATTAGGTGTTTGGTTATTTTGATTGTTTTTAAAATTATAGTGATTGATTTTTGCGCTTATGGATAGTAAAAGATAATGTAAATGGCAGTAATGTAAAGAACACAAAAGATTTATCCTGGTTCCCCTAATCACCAAGGGTGCGTCCAGTCCTTTTGCACACCACAAGAGATTTTCTTCACTATCTGTCAGAATATGTACAAGTCCTCACCCTGGGACCTTGGTTACAATCTTCTAACAAACTTTCAAAGATAGAACACTACTATCTTAGATACAGCACTTTAAAGAAAGCACAACTTTCTTTTACAATCACTTTGTTGTTTTTGATAAGGATATAGGAATAGAATGTAGGTAGTATAATTCAAGATCTATTCAAGTACTTTTGAGAACCTTAAGGATATGAAAATGATATGCAAGTACTTGAACTTCTGAAAAAGACTTAGAAAAATTTAGAAAATTTAGTTCAAAGTCTTTGAAATTGTATAATTTGAATTGGTAATTTGAAAATGAAGTTATAACCTATTTATAGTCCTCAAACAACTCTTTAGATTCGTGGCCTTTGATCCAAGAGGTTTGAGAACGAATTGTAATGTTTTAAATTGAATTCAAAGCTGAAAAATTGCATTGGTTGCAGTTGTATTCGACTACCATATTTCTGTATTCGAATACAGCTTGCTGTAACGTTAAAAATTTTCAAACATTTCACTGTGTAGTCGAATACAGATGAGATGGCCAACTCTCTGACTTAGCCATGTTTTTGTCTTGTATTCGACTACAAGATTTTTGTATTCGAATACGACTTGCTGTAACGTTAAAAATCATTCAAAATTTTCACTGTGTAGTCGAATACAGATGAGATGGCCAACTCTCTGACTTAGCCATGTTTTTATCTTGTATTCGACTACAAGATGGTTGTATTCGAATACAGTTTTAAATTTTGTCAAAAATAAAGATTTTAATATATCGAAAATATTATTTTGGACTTTTGAAAATATTATTTATGCATATGCAAAGTAATTAAGGTCCTCTTGTATTTGAATTATGACTTGAATTATTTTACCTTTATCTAATTAAGGTCCTCTTGAGGAATTCTTCTTTTTGTTGCTTTGTCACCATTGGTCTTTGTGTATAATCAAAAACGTATTTTTACACAACCAATGACCCAAAATCACTTATTGGATGCACAAGATTGGTTAAAATCCCTAATTGGACGAGAATAAGCCTAGGGAGGACGAAAATGACCTAAATGTTCAACCAATGACACAAAATCACTTATTGGATGCACAAGAATGGTTAAAAACCCTAATTGGACGAGAATAAGCCTTGGGAGGACGAAAATGACCTAAATGTTCAACCAATGGCACAAAATCACTTATTGGATGCACAAGATTGTTAAAAAACCCTAATTGGACGAGAATAAGATTAGGGAGGACGAAAATGACCTAAATGTTCAACCAATGACACAAAATCACTTATTGGATGCACAAGATTTGTTAAAAACCCTAATTGGACGAGAATAAGCCTTGGGAGGACGAAAATGACCTAAATGTTCAACCAATGACACAAAATCACTTATTGGATGCACAAGATTGGTTAAAAACCCTAATTGGACGAGAATAAGCCTTGGGAGGACGAAAATGACCTAAATGTTCAACCAATGACACAAATGTACTTATTGGATGCAAAAGATTGGTTAAAAACCCTAATTGGACGAGAATAAGCCTTGGGAGGACGAAAATGACTTAAATGATTAACCCATGACACAAATGTACTTATTGGATGCACAAGATTGGTTCAAAACCCTAATTGGACGAGAATAAGCCTTGGGAGGACAAAAATGACATAAATGTTCAACCAATGACACAAAATCATTTATTGGATGCACAAGATTGGTTAAAAACCCTAATTGGACGAGAATAAGCCTTGGGAGGACGAAAATGACCTAAATGTTCAACCAATGACACAAAATCACTTATTGGATGCACAAGATTGGTTAAAAACCCTAATTGGACGAGAATAAGCCTTGGGAGGACGAAAATGACCTAAATATTTTAACCAATGACACAAATGTACTTATTGGATGCACAAGATTGGTTAAAAACCCTAATTGGACGAGAATAAGCCTTGGGAGGACGAAAATGACCTAAATGTTCAACCAATGACACAAAATCACTTATTGGATGCACAAGATTGGTTAAAAACCCTAATTGGACGAGAATAAGCCTTGGGAGGACAAAAATGACTTAAATGTTCAACCAATGACACAAATGTACTTATTGGATGCACAAGATTGGTTAAAAACCCTAATTGGACGAGAATAAGCCTTGGGAGGACGAAAATGACCTAAATGTTCAACCAATGACACAAAATCACTTATTGGATGCACAAGATTGGTTAAAAACCCTAATTGGACGAGAATAAGCCTTGGGAGGACGAAAATGACCTAAATGTTCAACCAATGACACAAAATCACTTATTGGATGCACAAGATTGGTTAAAAACCCTAATTGGACGAGAATAAGCCTTGGGAGGACGAAAATTGCCTAAATGTTCAACCAATGACACAAAATCACTTATTGGATGCACAAGATTGGTTAAAAACCCTAATTGGACGAGAATAAGCCTTGGGAGGAGGATAATGACCTAAATGTTCAACCAATAACACAAATGTACTTATTGGATGCACAAGATTGATTAAAAACCCTAATTGGATGAGAATAAGGCTTGGGAGGACGAAAATGACCTAAATGTTCAACCAATGGCACAAAATCACTTATTGGATGCACAAGATTGGTTAAAAACCCTAATTGGACGAGAATAAGCCTTGGGAGGACGAAAATGACCTAAATGTTCAACCAATGACACAAAATCACTTATTGGATGCACAAGATTGGTTAAAAACCCTAATTGGACGAGAATAAGCCTTAGGAGGACGAAAATGACCTAAATGTTAAACCAATGACACAAATGTACTTATTGGATGCACAAGATTGGTTAAAAACCCTAATTGGACGAGAATAAGCCTAGGAAGGACGAAAATGACCTAAATGTTCAACCAATGACACAAAATCACTTATTGTATGCACAAGATTGGTTAAAATCCCTAATATGACGAGGCTAAGCCTTGGGAGTACGAAAATGACCTAAATGTTCAACCAATGACACAAAATCACTTATTGGATGCACAAGATTGGTTAAAAACCCTAATTGGACGAGAATAAGCCTTGGGAGGACGAAAATGACCTAAATGTTCAACCAATGACACAAAATCACTTATTGGATGCACAAGATTGGTTAAAAACCCTAATTGGACGAGAATAAGCCTAGGGAGGACGAAATTGACCTAAATGTTCAACCAATGACCCAAAATCACTTATTGGATGCACAAGATTGGTTAAAAACCCTAATTGGACCAGAATAAGCCTAGGGACGACGAAAATGACCTAAATGTTCAACCAATGACACAAAATCAATTATTGGATGAACAAGATTGGTTAAAAACCCTAATTGAACGAGAATAAGCCTTGGGAGGACGAAAATGACCTAAATGTTCAACCAATGACACAAAATCACTTATTGGATGCACAAGATTGGTTAAAAACCCTAATTGGACGAGAATAAGCCTTGGGAGGACGAAAATGACCTAAATGTTCAACCAATGACACAAAATCACTTATTGGATGCACAAGATTGGTTAAAAACCCTAATTGGACGAGAATAAGCCTAGGGAGGACATAAATGACCTAAATGTTCAACTAATGACACAAATGTACTTATTGGATGCACAAGATTGGTTAAAAACCCTAATTGGACGAGAATAAGCCTTGGGAGGACGAAAATGACCTAAATGTTCAACCAATGGCACAAAATCACTTATTGGATGCACAAGATTGTTAAAAAACCCTAATTGGACGAGAATAAGCCTAGGGAGGACGAAAATGACCTAAATGTTCAACCAATGACACAAAATCACTTATTGGATGCACAAGAATGGTTAAAAACCCTAATTGGACGAGAATAAGCCTTGGGAGGACGAAAATGACCTAAATGTTCAACCAATGACACAAAATCACTTATTGGATGCACAAGATTGTTAAAAAACCCTAATTGGACGAGAATAAGATTAGGGAGGACGAAAATGACCTAAATGTTCAACCAATGACACAAAATCACTTATTGGATGCACAAGATTGGTTAAAAACCCTAATTGGACGAGAATAAGTCTTGGGAGGACGAAAATGACCTAAATGTTCAACCAATGACACAAAATCACTTGTTGGATGCACAAGATTGGTAACTAACCCTAATTGGACGAGAATAAGCCTTGGGTGGTCGAAAATGACCTAAATGTTCAACCAATGACACAAATGTACTTATTGGATGCACAAGATTGGTTAAAAACCCTAATTGGACGAGAATAAGCCTTGGGAGGACGAAAATGACCTAAATGTTCAACCAATGACACAAAATCACTTATTGGATGCACAAGATTGGTTAAAAACCCTAATTGGACGAGAATAAGCCTAGGGAGGACGAAAATGACCTAAATGTTCAACCAATGACACAAATGTACTTATTGGATGCACAAGATTGGTTAAAAACCCTAATTGGACGAGAATAAGCCTAGGGTGGACCAAAAAAACCTAAATGTTCAACCAATGACACAAAATCACTTATTGGATGCACAAGATGGGTTAAAAACCCTAATTGGACGAGAATAAGCCTTCGGAGGACGAAAAGGACCTAAATATTCATCCAATGACTCAAAATCACTTATTGGATGCACAAGATTGGTTAAAAATCCTAATTGGTCGAGAATAAGCCTTGGGAGGACGAAAATGACCTAAATGTTCAACCAATGACACAAATGTACTTATTGGATGCACAAGATTGGTTAAAAACCCTAATTGGACGAGAATAAGCCTAGGGAGGACGAAAATGACCTAAATGTTCAACCAATGACACAAATGTACTTATTGGATGCACAAGATTGGTTAAAAACCCTAATTGGACGAGAATAAGCCTTGGGAGGACGAAAATGACCTAAATGTTCAACCAATGACACAAAATCACTTATTGGATGCACAAGATTGGTTAAAAACCCTAATTGGAAGAGAATAATCTTTAGGAGGACGGAAATGACCTAAATGTTCAACCAATGACACAAAATCACTTATTGGATGCACAAGATTGGTTAAAAACCCTAATTGGACGAGAATAATCTTTAGGAGGACGAAAATGACCTAAATGTTCAACCAATGACACAAATGTACTTATTGGATGCACAAGATTGGTTAAAAACCCTAATTGGACGAGAATAAGCCTAGGGAGGACGAAAATGACCTAAATGTTCAACCAATGACACAAAATCACTTATTGGATGCACAACATTCGTTAAAAACCCTAATTGGACGAGAATAAGCCTTGGGAGGACGAAAATGAACTAAATGTTCAACCAATGACACAAATGTACTTATTGGATGCACAAGATTGGTTAAAACCCCTAATTGGTCGAGAATAAGCCTAGGGAGGACAAAAATGATCTAAATGTTCAACCAATGACACAAAATCACTTATTGGATGCACAAGATTGGTTAAAAACCCTAATTGGACGAGAATAAGCATTGGGAGGACGAAAATGACCTAAATGTTCAACCAATGACACAAATGTACTTATTGGATGCACAAGATTGGTTAAAAACCCTAATTGGACGAGAATAAGCCATGGGAGGACGAAAATGACCTAAATGTTCAACCAATGACACAAAATCACTTATTGGATGCACAAGATTGGTTGAAAACCCTAATTGGACAAGAATAAGCCTTGGGAGGACGAAAATGACCTAAATGTTCAACCAATGACACAAAATCACTTATTGGATGCACAAGATTGGTTAAAAACCCTAATTGGACCAGAATAAGCTTAGGGAGGACGAAAATGACCTAAATGTTCAACCAATGACACAAATGTACTTATTGGATGCACAAGATTGGTTAAAAACCCTAATTGGACGAGAATAAGCCTAGGGAGGACGAAAATGACCTAAATGTTCAACCAATGACACAAAATCACTTATTGGATGCACAAGATTGGTTAAAATCCCTAATTGGACGAGAATAAGCTTTTGGAGGACATAAATGACCTAAATGTTCAACCAATGACACAAATGTACTTATTGGATGCACAAGATTGGTTAAAAACCCTAATTGGACGAGAATAACCCTAGGGAGGACGAAAATGACCTAAATGTTCAACCAATGACACAAAATCATTTATTGGATGCACAAGATTGTTAAAAGACCCTAATTGGACGAGAATAAGCCTAAGGAGGACGAAAATGACCTAAATGTTCAACCAATGACACAAATGTACTTATTGGATGCACAAGATTAGTTAAAGACCCTAATTGGACGAGAATAAGCCTAGGGAGGAAGAAAATGACCTAAATGTTCAACCAATGACACAAAATCACTTATTGGATGCACAAGAATGGTTAAAATCCCTAATTGGACGAGACTAAGCCTTGGGAGGACGAAAATGACCTAAATGTTCAACCAATGACACAAAATCACTTATTTGATACACAAGATTGGTTAAAAACCCTAATTGGACGAGAATAAGCCTTGGGAGGATGAGAATGACCTAAATGTTCAACCAATGACACAAGTGTACTTATTAAATGCACAAGATTGGTTAAAAACCCTAATTGGACGAGAATAAGCCTAGGGAGGACGAAAATGACCTAAATGTTCAACCAATGACCCAAAATCACTTATTGGATGCACAAGATTGGTTAAAAACCCTAATTGGACGAGAATAAGCCTTGGGAGGACGAAAATGACCTAAATGTTCAACCAATGACACAAAATCACTTATTGGATGAACAAGATTGGTTAAAAACCCTAATTGGACGAGAATAAGCCTTGGGAGGACGAAAATGACCTAAATGTTTAACCAATGACACAAATGTACTTATTGGAGGCACAAGATTGGTTAAAAACCCTAATTGGACGAGAATAAGCCTTGGGAGGACGAAAATGACCTAAATGTTCAACCAATGACACAAAATCACTTATTGGATGCACAAGATTGGTTAAAAACCCTAATTGGACGAGAATAAGCCTTGGGAGGACGAAAATGACCTAAATGTTCAACCAATGACACAAATGTACTTATTGGATGCAAAAGATTGGTTAAAAACCCTAATTGGACGAGAATAAGCCTTGGGAGGACGAAAATGACTTAAATGATTAACCCATGACACAAATGTACTTATTGGATGCACAAGATTGGTTCAAAACCCTAATTGGACGAGAATAAGCCTTGGGAGGACAAAAATGACATAAATGTTCAACCAATGACACAAAATCATTTATTGGATGCACAAGATTGGTTAAAAACCCTAATTGGACGAGAATAAGCCTTGGGAGGACGAAAATGACCTAAATGTTCAACCAATGACACAAAATCACTTATTGGATGCACAAGATTGGTTAAAAACCCTAATTGGACGAGAATAAGCCTTGGGAGGACGAAAATGACCTAAATATTTTAACCAATGACACAAATGTACTTATTGGATGCACAAGATTGGTTAAAAACCCTAATTGGACGAGAATAAGCCTTGGGAGGACGAAAATGACCTAAATGTTCAACCAATGACACAAAATCACTTATTGGATGCACAAGATTGGTTAAAAACCCTAATTGGACGAGAATAAGCCTTGGGAGGACAAAAATGACTTAAATGTTCAACCAATGACACAAATGTACTTATTGGATGCACAAGATTGGTTAAAAACCCTAATTGGACGAGAATAAGCCTTGGGAGGACGAAAATGACCTAAATGTTCAACCAATGACACAAAATCACTTATTGGATGCACAAGATTGGTTAAAAACCCTAATTGGACGAGAATAAGCCTTGGGAGGACGAAAATGACCTAAATGTTCAACCAATGACACAAAATCACTTATTGGATGCACAAGATTGGTTAAAAACCCTAATTGGACGAGAATAAGCATAGGTAGGACGAAAATGACCTAAATGTTCAACCAATGACACAAATGTACTTATTGGATGCACAAGATTGGTTAAAAACCCTAATTGGACGAGAATAAGCCTAGGGAGGACGAAAATGACCTAAATGTTCAACCAGTGACACAAATGTACTTATTGGATGCACAAGATTGGTTAAAAACCCTAATTGGACGAGAATAAGACTAGGGAGGACGAAAATGGCCCAAATGTTCAACCAATGACACAAATGTACTTATTGGATGCACAAGATTGGTTAAAAACCCTAATTGGACGAGAATAAGCCTAGGGAGGACGAAAATGACCTAAATGTTCAACCAATGACACAAATGTACTTATTGGATGCACAAGATTGGTTAAAAACCCTAATTGGACGAGAATAAGCCTTGGGAGGACGAAAATGACCTAAATGTTCAACCAATGGCACAAAATCACTTATTGGATGCACAAGTTGGTTAAAAACCCTAATTGGACGAGAATAAGCCTAGGGAGGATGAAAATGACCTAAATATTCAACCAATGCCACAAAATCACTTATTGGATGCACAAGATTGGTTAAAAACCCTAATTGGACGAGAATAAGCCTAGGGAGGATTCAAATGACCTAAATGTTCAACCAATGACACAAATTTACTTATTAAATGCACAAGATTGGTTAAAAACCCTAGTTGGACGAGAATAAGCCTTGGGAGGACGAAAATGACCTAAATGTTCAACGAATGACACAAATGTACTTATTGGATGCACAAGATTGGTTAAAAACCCTAATTGGACGAGAATAAGCCTAGGGAGGACGAAAATGACCTAAATGTTCAACCAATGACACAAATGTACTTATTGGATGCACAAGATTGGTTAAAAACCCTAATTGGACGAGAATAAGCCTTGGGAGGACGAAAATGACCTAAATGTTCAACCAATGGCACAAAATCACTTATTGGATGCATAAGATTGTTAAAAAACCCTAATTGGACGAGAATAAGCCTAGGGAGGACGAAAATGACCTAAATGTTCAACCAATGACACAAAATCACTTATTGGATGCACAAGATTGGTTAAAAACCCTAATTGGACGAGAATAAGCCTTTGAAGGACGAAAATGACCGAAATGTTCAACCAATGACACAAATATACTTATTGGATGCGCAAGATTGGTTAAAAACCCTAATTGGACGAGAATAAGCCTTGGGAGGACGAAAATGACCTAAATGTTCAACCAATGACACAAAATCACTTATTGGATGCACAAGATTGGTTAAAAACCCTAATTGGACGAGAATAAGCCATGTGAGGACGAAAATCACCTAAATGTTCAACCAATGACACAAATGTACTTATTGGATGCACAAGATTGGTTAAAAACCCTAATTGGACGAGAATAAGCCCTAGGAGGACGAAAATGACCTAAATGTTCATTGTATGGCACAAAATCACTTATTGGTTGCACAAAATTGGTTAAAAATTCTAATTGGATGAAAATAACCCTATGGAGGACGAAAATGACCTAAATGTTCAACTAATGACACAAAATCACTTATTGGATGCACAAGATTGGTTAAAAACCCTAATTGGACGAGAATAAGCCTTGGGAGGACGAAAATGACCTAAATGTTCAACCAATGACACAAAATCAATTATTGGATGCACAAGATTGGTTAAAAACCCTAATTGGACGAGAATAAGCCTTGGTAGGACGAAAATGACCTAAATGTTCAACCAATGACACAAAATCACTTATTGGATGCACAAGATTGGTTAAAAACCCTAATTGGACGAGAATAAGCCTTGGGAGGACGAAAATGACCTAAATGTTCAACCAATGACACAAAATCACTTATTGGATGCACAAGATTGGTTAAAAACCCTAATTGGACGAGAATAAGCCTTAGGAGGACGATAATGACCTAAATGTTCAACCAATGACACAAATGTACTTATTGGATGCACAAGATTGGTTAAAAACCCTAATTGGACGAGAATAAGCCTTGGGAGGACGAAAATGACCTAAATGTTTAACCAATGACACAAATTTACTTATTGGATGCACAAGATTGGTTAAAAACCCTAATTGGACGAGAATAAGCCTTGGGAGGACGAAAATGACCTAAATGTTCAACCAATGACACAAAATCACTTATTGGATGCACAAGATTGGTTAAAAACCCTAATTGGACGAGAATAAGCCTTGGGAGGACGAAAATGACCTAAATGTTCAACCAATGACACAAAATCACTTATTGGATGCACAAGATTGGTTAAAAACCCTAATTGGACGAGAATAAGCCTTGTAGGACGAAAATGACCTAAATGTTCAACCAATGACACAAATGTACTTATTGGATGCACAAGATTGGTTAAAAACCCTAATTGGACGAGAATAAGCCTAAGAAGGACGAAAATGACCTAAATGTTCAACCAATGACACAAAATCACTTATTGGATCCACAAGATTGGTTAAAAACCCTAATTGGACGAGAATAAGCCTTGGGAGGACGAAAATAACCTAAATGTTCAACCAATGACACAAATGTACTTATTCGATGCACAAGATTGGTTAAAAACCCTAATTGGACGAGAATAAGCCTTGGGAGGACGAAAATGACCTAAATGTTCAACCAATGACACAAAATCACTTATTGGATGCACAAGATTGGTTAAAAACCCTAATTGGACGAGAATATGCCTTTGGAGGACATAAATGACCTAAATGTTCAACCAATGGCACAAAATAACTTATTGGATGCACAAGATTGGTTAAAAACCCTAATTGGACGAGAATAAGCCTTGGGAGGACGAAAATGACCTAAATGTTCAACCAATGGCACAAAATCACTTATTGGATGCACAAGATTGTTAAAAAACCCTAATTGGACGAGAATAAGCCTTGGGAGGACGAAAATGACCTAAATGTTCCACCAATGACACAAAATCACTTATTAGATGCACAAGATTGGTTAAAAACCCTAATTGGACGAGAATAAGCCTAGGGAGGACGAAAATGACCTAAATGTTCAACCAATGACACAAAATCACTTATTGGATGCACAAGATTGGTTAAAAACCCTAATTGGACGAGAATAAGCGTAGGGAGGACGAAAATAATCTAAATGTTCAACCAATGACACAAAATCACTTATTGGATGCACAAGATTGGTTAAAAACCCTAATTTGACGAGAATAAGCATTGGGAGGATGAAAATGACCTAAATCTTCAACCAATGACACAAATGTACTTATTGGATGCGCAAGATTGGTTAAAAACCCTAATTGGACGAGAATAAGCCTAGGGAGGACGAAAATGACCTAAATGTTCAACCAATGACACAAAATCACTTATTTGATGCACAACTTTCGTTAAAAACCCTAATTGGACGAGAATAAGCCTTGGGAGGACGAAAATGACCTAAATGTTCAACCAATGACACAAAATCACTTATTGGATGCACAAGATTGGTTAAAAACCCTAATTGGACGAGAATAAGCATTGGGAGGACGAAAATGACCTAAATGTTCAACCAATGACACAAATGTACTTATTGGATGCACAAGATTGGTTAAAAACCCTAATTGGACGAGAATAAGCCTAGCGAGGACGAAAATGACCTAAATGTTCAACCAATGAAACAAAATCACTTATTGGATTCAGAAGATTGGTTAAAAACCCTAATTGGACGAGAATAAGCCTAGGGAGGACGAAAATGACCTAAATGTTCAACCAATGGCACAAAATCACTTATTGGATGCACACGATTGTTAAAAAACCCTAATTGGACGAGAATAAGATTTGGGAGGACGAAAATGACCTAAATGTTCAACCAATGACACAAAATCACTTATTGGAAGCACAAGATTGGTTAAAAACCCTAATTGGACGAGAATAAGCCTTGGGAGGACGAAAATGACCTAAATGTTCAACCAATGACACAAATGTACTTATTGGATGCACAAGCTTAGTTAAAAACCCTAATTGGAAGAGAATAAGCCTAGGGAGGACGAAAATGACCTAAATGTTCAACCAATGACACAAAATCACTTATTGGATGCACAAGATTGGTTAAAAACCCTAATTGGACGAGAATAAGCTTTTGGAGGACATAAATGACATAAATGTTCAACCAATGACACAAATGTACTAATTGGATGCACAAGATTGGTTAACAACCCTAATTGGACGAGAATAAGCCTAGGGAGGACGAAAATGACCTAAATATTCAACCAATGACACAAATGTACTTATTGGATGCACAAGATTTGTTAAACTCCCTAATTGGACGAGAATAAGCCTTGGGAGGACGAAAATGACCTAAATGTTCAACCAATGACACAAATAAACTTATTGGATGCACAAGATTGGTTAAAAACCCTAATTGGACGAGAATAAGCCTTTGGGAGGACGAAAATGACGTAAATGTTCAACCAATGACACAAATGTACTTATTGGATGCACAGGATAAATTAAAAACCCTAATTGGACGAGAATAAACCTAGGGAGGACGAAAATGGCCTAAATGTTCAACCAATGACACAAAATCACTTATTGGATGCACAAGATTGGTTAAAAACCCTAATTGTATGAGAAAAAGCTTAGGAAGGATGAAAATGACCTAAATGTTCAACCAATGACACAAAATCACTTATTGGATGCACAAGATTGGTTAAAAAACCCTAATTGGACGAGAATAAGCCTTGGGAGGACGAATATGAACTTAATGTTCAACCAATGACATAAAATCACTTATTGGATGCACAAGATTGGTTAAAAACCCTAATTGGACGAGAATAAGTCTTGGGAGGACGAAAATGACCTTAATGTTCAACCAATGACACAAAATCACTTATTGGATGCACAAGATTGGTTAAAAACCCTAATTGGACGAGAATAAGCCTAGGGAGGACGAAAATGACCTAAATGTTCAACCAATGACACAAAATCGCTTATTGGATGCACAAGATTGTTTAAAAACCCTAATTGGACGAGAATAAGCCTAGGGAGGACGAAAATGACCTAAATGTTCAACCAATGACACAAAATCACTTATTGGATGCACAAGATTGGTTAAAAACCCTAATTGGACGAGAATAAGCCTAGGGAGGACGAATATGACCTAAATGTTCAACCAATGACACAAATGTAGTTATTGGATGCACAAGATTGGTTAAAAACCCTAATTGGACGAGAATAACCCTTGGGAGGACGAAAATGACCTAAATGTTCAACCAATGACACAAATGTAGTTATTGGATGCACAAGATTGGTTAAAAACCCTAATTGGACGAGAATAAGCCTAGGGAGGACGAAAATGACAAAAATGTTCAACCAATGACACAAAATCACTTATTGGATGCACAAGATTGGTTAAAAACCCTAATTGGACGGGAATAAGCCTAGGGAGGACGAAAATGACCTAAATGTTCAACCAATGACACAAATGTAGTTATTGGATGCACAAGATTGGTTAAAAACCCTAATTGGACGAGAATAAGCCTAGGGAGGACGAAAATGACCAAAATGTTCAACCAATGACAGTAAATCACTTATTGGATGCAAAAGATTGGTTAAAAACCCTAATTGGACGAGAATAAGCCTAGGGAGGACGAAAATGACCTAAATGTTCAACCAATGACACAAAATCACTTATTGGATGCACAAGATTGGTTAAAAACCCTAATTGGACGAGAATAAGCCTAGGGAGGACGAAAATGACCTAAAAGTTAAACCAATGTCACAAAATCACTTATTGGATGCACAAGATTGGTTAAAAACCCTAATTGGACGAGAATAAGCTTTTGGAGGACATAAATGACCTAAATGTTCAACCAATGACACAAATGTACTTATTGGATGCACAAGATTGGTTAAAAACCCTAATTGGACGAGAATAAGCCTTGGGAGGACGAAAATGACCTAAATGTTCAACCAATGGCACAAAATCACTTATTGGATGCACAAGATTGGTTAAACACCCTAATTGGACGAGAATAAGCCTAAGGAGGACGAAAATGACCTAAATGTTCAAACAATAGCACAAAATCACTTATTGGATGCACAAGATTTGTTAAAAACCCTAATTGGACGAGAATAAGCCTAGGGAGGACGAAAATGACCTAAATGTTCAACCAATGACACAAAATCACTTATTGGATGCACAAGATTGGTTAAACACCCTAGTTGGACGAGAATAAGCCATGGGAGGATGAAAATGACCTAAATGTTCAACCAATGACACAAAATCACTTATTGGATGCACAAGATTGGTTAAAAACCCTAATTGGACGAGAATAAGCCTAGGGAGGACGAAAATGACCTAAATGTTCAACCAATGATACAAAATTAATTATTGAATGCACAAGATTGGTTAAAAACCCTAATTGGACGAGAATAAGCCTTGGGAGGACGAAAATGACCTAAATGTTCAACCAATGACACAAAATCACTTATTGGATGCACAAGATTGGTTAAAAACCCTAATTGGACGAGAATAAGCCTATGGAGGACAAAAATGACCTAAATGTTCAACCAATGACACAAATGTACTTATTGGATGCACAAGATTGGTTAAAAACCCTAATTGGACGAGAATAAGCCTTGGGAGGACGAAAATGACCTAAATGTTCAACCAATGGCACAAAATCACTTATTGGATGCACAAGATTGGTTAAAAACCCTAAATTGACGAGAATCAGCTTAGGGAGGACGAACATGACCTAAATGTTCAACCAATGACACAAATGTACTTATTGGATGCACAAGATTGGTTAAAAACCCTAAATGGACGAGAATAAGCATAGGGAGGACGAAAATGACCTAAATGTTTAACCAATGACACAAAATCACTTATTGGATGCATAAGATTGGTTAAAAACCCTAATTGGACGAGAATAAGCCTTGGGAGGACGAAAATGACATCAATGTTCAACCAATGACACAAATGTACTTATTGGATGCACAAGATTGGTTAAAAACCCTAATTGGACGAGAATAAGCCTTGGGAGGACGAAAATGACCTAAATGTTCAACCAATGGCACAAAATCACTTATTGGATGCACAAGATTGGTTAAAAACCCTAATTGGACGAGAATAAGCCTTGGGAGGCCAAAAATGACCTAAATGTTCAACCAATGACACAAAATCACTTATTGGATGCACAAGATTGTTTAAAAACCCTAATTGGACGAGAATAAGCCTAGGGAGAAAGAAAATGACCTAAATGTTGAACCAATGACACAAAATCACTTATTGGATGCACAAGATTGGTTAAAAACCCTAATTGGACGAGAATAAGCATAGGGTGGTCGAAAATGACCTAAATGTTCAACCAATGACACAAATGTAGTTATTGGATGCACAAGATTGGTTAAAAACCCTAATTGGACGAGAATAAGCCTTGGGAGGACGAAAATGACCTAAATGTTCAACCAATGGCACAAAATCACTTATTGGATGCACAAGGTTGGTGAAAAACCCTAATTGGACGAGAATAAGCCTTGGGAGGACGAAAATGACCTAAATATTCAACCAATGACAAAAAATCACTTATTGGATGCACAAGATTGGTTAAAAACCCTAATTGGACGAGAATAAGCCTAGGGAGGACAAAAATGACCTAAATGTTTAACCAATGACACAAAATCAGTTATTGGATGCACAAGATTGGTTAAAAACCCTAATTGGACGAGAATAAGCCTAGGTAGGACGAAAATGACCTAAATGTTCAACCAATGACACAAAATCACTTATTGGATGCACAAGATTGGTTAAAAACCCTAATTGGACGAGAATAAGCCTATGGAGGACGAAAATGACCTAAATGTTCAACCAATGACACAAATTTACTTATTGTATGCACAAGATTGGTTAAAAACCCTAATTGGACGAGAATAAGCCTTGGGAGGACGAAAATGACCTAAATGTTCAACCAATGACACAAAATCACTTATTGGATGCACAAGATTGGTTAAAAACCCTAATTGGACGAGAATAAGCCTATGGAGGAGGAAAATGACGTAAATGTTCAACTAATGACAGAAAATCACTTATTGGATGCACAAGATTGGTTAAAAACCCTAATTGGACGAGAATAAGCCTTGGGAGGACGAAAATGACCTAAATGTTCAACCAATGACTCAAATCTACTTATTGGATGCACAAGATTGGTTAAAAACCCTAATTGGACAAGAATAAGCCTAGGGAGGACGAAAATGACCTAAATATTCAACCAATGACACAAAATCTCTTATTGGATGCACAAGATTGGTTAAAAACCCTAATTGGACGAGAATAAGCCTTGGGAGGACGAAAATGACCTAAATGTTCAACCAATGACACAAAATCACTTATTGGATGCACAAGATTGGTTAAAAACCCTAATTGGACGAGAATAAGCCTAGGGAGGACGAAAATGACCTAAATGCTCAACCAATGACACAAAATCACTTATTGGATGCACAAGATAGGTTAAAAACCCTAATTGGACAAGAATAAGCCTAGGGAGGACGAAAATGAACTAAATGTTCAACCAATGACACAAATGTACTTATTGGATGCACAAGATTGGTTAAAAACTCTAATTGGATGAGAATAAGCCTTGGAAGGACGAAAATGACCTAAATGTTCAACCAATGACACAAAATCACTTATTGGATGCACAAGATTCGTTAAAAACCCTAATTGGACGAGAATAAGCCTTGGGAGGACGAAAATGACCTAAATGTTCAACCAATGACACAAAATCACTTATTGGATGCACAAGATTGGTTAAAAACCCTAATTGGACGAGAATAAGCCTTGGGAGGACGAAAATTTCCTAAATGTTCAACCAATGACACAAAATCACTTATTGGATGCACAAGATTGGTTAAAAACCCTAATTGGACGAGAATAAGCCTTGGGAGGACGAAAATGACCTAAATGTTCAACCAATGACACAAAATCACTTATTGGATGCACAAGATTGGTTAAAAACCCTAATTGGACGAGAATAAGCCTTGGGTGGATGAAAATGACCTAAATGTTCAACCATTGACACAAAATCACTTATTGGATGCACAAGATTGGTTAAAAACCCTAATTGGACGAGAATAAGCTTTGGGAGGACGAAAATGACCTAAATGTTCAACCAATGACACAAAATCACTTATTGGATGCACAAGATTGGTTAAAAACCCTAATTGGACGAGAATAAGTATTGGGAGGACGAAAATGACCTAAATGTTCAACCAATGACACAAAATCACTTATTGGATGCACAAGATTTGTTAAAAACCCTAATTTGATGAGAATAAGCCTCGGGAGGACGAAAATGACCCAAATGTTCAACCAATGACACAAAATAACTTATTGGATGCACAAGATTGGATAAAAACCGTAATTGGACGAGAATAAGCCTTGGGGTGACGAAAATGACCTAAATGTTCAACCAATGAAACAAAATCACTTATTGGATGCAGAAGATTGGTTAAAAACGCTAATTGAACGAGAATAAGCATAGGAAGGACGAAAATGACCTAAATGTTCAACCAATGACCCAAAATCACTTATTGGATGCACAAGATTGGTTAAAAACCCTAATTGGACGAGAATAAGCCTTGGGAGGACGAAAATGACCTAAATGTTCAACCAATGACACAAAATCACTTATTGGATGCACAAGATTGGTTAAAAACCCTAATTGGACGAGAATAAGCCTTGGGAGGACGAAAATGACCTAAATGTTCAACCAATGACACAAATGCACTTATTGGATGCACAAGATTGGATAAAAACCCTAATTGGACGAGAATAAGCCTTGGGAGGACGAAAATGACCTAAATGTTCAACCAATGACACAAAATCACTTATTGGATGCACAAGATTGGTTAAAAATCCTAATTGGACGAGAATAAGCCTACGGAGGACGAAAATGACCTAAATGTTCAACCAATGACACAAAATCACTCATTGGATGCACAAGATTGGTTAAAAACCCTAATTGGACGAGAATAAGCCTTGGGAGGACGAAAATGACCTAAATGTTCAACCAATGACACAAAATCACTTATTGGATGCACAAGATTGGTTAAAAACCCTAATTGGCAGAGAATAAGCCTAGGGAGGACGAAAATGACCTAAATGTTCAACCAATGACACAAAATCACTTATTGGATGCACAAGATTGGTTAAAAACCCTAATTGGACGAGAATAAGCCTAGGGAGGACGAAAATGACCTAAATGTTCAATCAATGACACAAATGTACTTATAGGATGCACAAGATTGGTTGAAAACCCTAATTTGACGAGAATGACAAATGTTCAACCAATGACACAAAATCACCTATTTGATGCACAAGATTGGTTAAAAACCATAATTCGACGAGAATAAGCTTTTGGAGGACATAAATGACCTAAATGTTCAACCAATGACTCAATGTACTTATTGGATGCACAAGATTGGTTAAAAACCCTAATTGGACGAGAATGAGCCTTGGGAGGACGAAAATGACGTAAATGTTCAACCAATGACACAAATGTACTTATTGGATGCACAAGATTGGTTAAAAACCCTAATTGGACGAGAATAAGCTTTTGGAGGACATAAATGACCTAAATGTTCAACCAATGACACAAATGTACTTATTGGATGCACAAGATTGGTTAAAAACCCTAATTGGACGAGAATAAGCCTTGGGAGGACGAAAATGACCTAAATGTTCAACCAATGACATTAAATCACTTATTGGATGCACAAGATTGGTTAAAAACCCTAATTGGACGAGAATAAGCCTTGGGAGGACGAAAATGACCTAAATGTTCAACCAATGGCACAAAATCACTTATTGGATGCACAAGATTGTTAAAAAACCCTAATTGGACGAGAATAAGCCTAGCGAGGACGAAAATGACCTAAATGTTCAACAAATGGCACAAAATCACTTATTGGATGCACAAGATTGTTTAAAAACCCTAATTGGACGAGAATAAGCCTTGGGAGGACGAAAATGACCTAAATGTTCAACCAATAACACAAAATCACTTATTGGATGCACAAGATTGGTTAAAAACCCAAATTGGACGAGAATAAGCCTAGGGAGGACGAAAATGACCTAAATGTTCAACCAAAGACACAAAATCACTTATTTGATGCACAAGATTGGTTAAAAACCCTAATTGGACGAGAATAAGCCTTGGGAGGACGAAAATGACCTAAATGTTCAACCAATGGCACAAAATCACTTATTGGATGCACAAGATTGTTAAAAAACCCTAATTGGACGAGAATAAGCCTAGGGAGGACGAAAATGACCTAAATGTTCAACCAATGTCACAAAATCACTTATTGGATGCACAAGATTGGTTAAAATCCCTAATTGGACTAGAATAAGCCTAGGGAGGATGAAAATGATCTAAATGTTCAACCAATGACACAAATGTACTTATTGGATGCACAAGATTGGTTAAAAACCCTAATTGGACGAGAATAAGCCTAGCGAGGACGAAAATGACCTAAATGTTCAACCAATGACACAAAATCACTTATTGGATTCAAAAGATTGGTTAAAAACCCTAATTAGACGAGAATAAGCCTAGGGAGGACGAAAATGACCTAAATGTTCAACCAATGACACAAAATCACTTATTTGATACACAAGATTGGTTAAAAACCCTAATTGGACGAGAATAAGCCTTGGGAGGACGAAAATGACCTAAATGTTCAACCAATGACACAAGTGTACTTATTGGATGCACAAGATTGGTTAAAAACCCTAATTGGACGAGAATAAACCTAGGGAGGACGAAAATGACCTAAATGTTCAACCAATAACCCAAAATCACTTATTGGATGCACAAGATTGTTAAAAAACCCTAATTGGACGAGAATAAGATTAGGGAGGACGAAAATGACCTAAATGTTCAACCAATGACAGAAAATCACTTATTGGATGCACAAGATTGGTTAAAAACCCTAATTGGACGAGAATAAGCCTTGGGAAGACGAAAATGACCTAAATGTTCAACCAATGACACAAATGTACTTATTGGATGCACAAGATTGGTTAAAAACCCTAATTGGACGAGAATATGCCTAGGGAGGACGAAAATGACCAAAATGTGTATTGAATAGTAATAGTATATTTATTTTCATTTTATAAAACATTTAATCGTGAATTCCAGTTTTTAGGAACAATGTTGCGGAGACGGGATTTGAACCCGTGACCTCAAGGTTATGAGCCTTGCGAGCTACCATGTTGCTCTACTCCGCGAAAAAAAGAAGAATTGACAATTAATGGAAACAAAGATTGAATGTGTCCCTTCACCATATCTGTACAAATAGAATAAACCTTGACACAAAATCACTTATTGGATGCACAAGAATGGTTAAAATCCCTAATTGGACGAGAATAAGCCTTGGGAGGACGAAAATGACCTAAATGTTCAACCAATGACACAAATGTACTTATTGGATGCACAAGATTGGTTAAAAACCCTAATTGGACGAGAATAAGCCTAGGGAGGACGAAAATGACCTAAATGTTCAACCAATGACACAAAATCACTTATTGGATGCACAAGATTGGTTAAAAACCCTAATTGGACAAGAATAAGCCTTGGGAGGACGAAAATGACCTAAATGTTCAACCAATGGCAAAAAATCACTTATTGGATGCACAAGATTGTTTAAAAACCCTAATTGACGAGAATAAGCATAGGGAGGACGAAAATGACCTAAATGTTAAACCAATGACACAAAATCACTTATTGGATGCACAAGATTGGTTAAAAACCCTAATTGGACGAGAATAAGCCTTGGGAGGACAAAAATGACCTAAATGTTCAACCAATGAAACAAAATCACTTAGTGGATGCACAAGATTGGTTAAAAACCCTAATTGGACGAGAATAAGCATAAGGAGAACGAAAATGACCTAAATGTTCAATCAATGAAACAAAATCACTTAGTGGATGCACAAGATTGGTTAAAAACCCTAATTGGACGAGAATAAGCATAAGGAGAACGAAAATGACCTAAATGTTCAATCAATGACATAAAATCACTTATTGGATGCACAAGATTGATAAAAACCCTAATTGGACGAGAATAAGCCTAGGGAGGACGAAAATGACCTAAATGTTCAACCAATGACACAAAATCACTAATTAGATTCACAAGATTGGTTAAAAACCCTAATTGGACGAGAATAAGCCTTGGGAGGACGAAAATGACCTAAATGTTCAACCAATGACACAAAATCACTTATTGGATGCACAAGATTGGTTAAAAACCCTAATTGGACGAGAATAAGCCTTGGGGGAGGAAAATGACCTAAATGTTCAACCAATAGCACAAAATCACTTATTGGAAGCACAAGATTGGTTAAAAACCCTAATTGGACGAGAATAAGCCTTGGGAGGACGAAAATGACCTAAATGTTCAACCAATGACACAAAATCACTTATTGGATGCACAAGATTGGTTAAAAACCCTAATTGGACGAGAATAAGCCTTGGGAGGAAGAAAATGACCTAAATGTTCAACCAATGACACTAAATCACTTATTGGATGCACAAGATTGCTTAAAAACCCTAATTGGACGAGAATAAGCCTTGGGAGGACGAAAATGACCTAAATGTTCAACCAATGACACAAAATCACTTATTGGATGCACAAGATTGGTTAAAAACCCTAATTGGACGAGAATAAGCCTTGGGAGGACGAAAATGACCTAAATGTTCAACCAATGACACAAATGTACTTATTGGATGCACAAGATAAGTTAAAAACCCTAATTGGACGAGAATAAGCTTTGGGAGGAGGAAAATAACCTAAATGTTCAACCAATGATACAAAATCACTTATTGGATGCACAAGATTGGTTAAAAACCCTAATTGGACGAGAATAAGCCTAGGGAGGACGAAAATGACCTAAATGTTCAACCAATGACACAAAATCACTTATTGGATGCACAAGATTGGTTAAAAACCCTAATTGGACGAGAATAGGCCTTGGGACGACGAAAATGACCTAAATGTTCAACCAATGACACAAAATCACTTATTGGATGCACAAGATTAGATAAAAACCCTAATTGGACGGGAATAAGTCTTTAGAGGACGAAAATGACCTAAATGTTCAACCAATGACACAAAATCACTTATTGGATGCACAAGATTGGTTAAAAACCCTAATTGGACGAGAATAAGCTTTTGGAGGACATAAATGACCTAAATGTTCAACCAATGACACAAATGTACTTATTGGATGCACAAGATTGGTTAAAAACCCTAATTGGACGAGAATAAGCCTAGGGAGGACGAAAATGACCTAAATGTTCAACCAATGACACAAAATCACTTATTGGATGCACAAGATTGGTTAAAAACCCTAATTGGACGAGAATAAGCCTTGGGACGACGAAAATGACGTAAATGTTCAACCAATGACACAAAATCACTTATTGGATGCACAAGATTAGATAAAAACCCTAATTGGACGAGAATAAGTCTTCAGAGGACGAAAATGACCTAAATGTTCAACCAATGACACAAAATCACTTATTGGATGCACAAGATTGGTTAAAAACCCTAATTGGACGAGAATAAGCTTTTGGAGGACATAAATGACCTAAATGTTCAACCAATGACACAAATGTACTTATTGGATGCACAAGATTGGTTAAAAACCCTAATTGGACGAGAATAAGCCTAGGGAGGACGAAAATGACCTAAATGTTAAACCAATGACACAAAATCACTTATTGGATGCACAAGATTGGTTAAAAACCCTAATTAGACGAGAATAAGCCTTGGGAGGACGAAAATGACCTAAATGTTCAACCAATGACACAAATGTACTTATTGGATGCACAAGATTGGTTAAAAACCCTAATTGGACGAGAATAAGCCTTGGTTGGACAAAAATGACCAAAATGTTCAACCAATGACACAAAATCACTTATTGGATGCACAAGATTGGTTAAAAACCCTAATTGGACGAGAATAAGCCTTGGGAGGACGAAAATGACCTAAATGTTCAACCAATGACACAAAATCACTTATTGGATGCACAAAATTGAGTAAAAACCCTAATTGGACGAGAATAAGCCTTGGGAGGACGAAAATGACCTAAATGTTCAACCAATGACACAAAATCACTTATTGGATGCACAAGATTGGTTAAAAACCCTAATTGGACGAGAATAAGCCTTGGGAGGACGAAAATGACCTAAATGTTCAACCAATGACACAAAATCACTTATTGAATGCACAAGATTGATGAAAAACCCTTATTGCACGAGAATAAGCCTAGGGAGGACGAAAATGACCTAAATGTTCAACCAATGACACAAATGTACTTATTGGATGCATAAGATTGGTTAAAAACCCTAATTGGACGTGAATAAGACTAGGGAGGACGAAAATAACCTAAATGTTCAACCAATGACACAAAATCACTTATTAGATGCACAAGATTGGTTAAAAACCCTAATTGGACGAGAATAAGCCTAGGGAGGACGAAAATGACCTAAATGTTCAACCAATGGCACAAAATCACTTATTGGATGCACAAGATTGGTTAAAAACCCTAATTGGACGAGAATAAGCCTAGGGAGGACGAAAATGACCTAAATGTTCAACCAATGACACAAAATCACTTATTGGATGAACAAGATTGGTTTAAAAATCCTAATTGGATGAGAATAAGCCTTGGGATGACGAAAATGACCAAAATGTTCAACCAATGGCACAAAATCACTTATTGGATGCACAAGATTGGTTAAAAACCCTAATTGGACGAGAATAAGCCTAGGGAGGACGAAAATGACGTAAATGTTCAACCAATGACACAAAATAACTTATTGGATTAACAAGATTGGTTAAAAACCCTAATTGAACGAGAATAAGCCTTAAGAGGACGAAAATGACCTAAATGTTCAACCAATGACACAAATGTACTTATTGGATGCACAAGATTGGTTGAAAACCCTAATTGGACGAGAATAAGCCTAGGGAGGACGAAAATGACCTAAATGTTCAACCAATGACACAAATGTACTTATTGGATGCACAAGATTGGTTAAAAACCCTAATTGGACGAGAAAAAGCCTAGGGAGGAAGAAAATGACCTAAATGTTCAACCATTGACACAAATGTACTTATTGGATGCACAAGATTGGTTAAAAACCCTAATTGGACGAGAATAAGCCTAGGGAGGACGAAAATGACCTAAATGTTCAACCAATGACACAAAATCACTTATTGGATGCACAAGATTGGTTAAAAACCCTAATTGGACGAGAATAAGCATTGGGAGGACGAAAATGACCTAAATTTCAACCAATGACACAAATAAACTTATTGGATGCACAAGATTGGTTAAAAACCCTAATTGGACGAGAATAAGCCTAGGGAGGACGAAAATGACCTAAATGTTCAACCAATGACACAAAATCACTTATTGGATGCACAAGATTGGTTAAAAACCCTAATTGGACGAGAATAAGCCTAGGGAGGACGAAAATGACCTAAATGTTCAACCAATGACACAAAATCACTTATTGGATGCACAAGATTGGTTAAAAACCCTAATTGGACGAGAATAAGCTTTTGGAGGACATAAAGGACCTAAATGTTCAACCAATGACACAAATGTACTTATTGGATGCACAAGATTGGTTAAAAACCCTAATTGGACGAGAATAAGCCTTGGGAGGACGAAAATGACCTAAATGTTCAACCAATGACACAAAATCACTTATTGGATGCACAAGATTGGTTAAAAACCCTAATTGGACGAGAATAACCATTGGGAGGACGAAAATGACCTAAATGTTCAACCAATGACACAAAATCACTTATTGGATGCAAAAGATTGGTTAAAAACCCTAATTGGACGAGAATAACCCTAGGGAGGACGAAAGTGACCTAAATGTTCAACCAATGACACAAATGTACTTATTGGATGCACAAGATTGGTTAAAAACCCTAATTGGACGAGAATAAGCCTAGGGAGGACGAAAATGACCTAAATGTTCAACCAATGACACAAAATCATTTATTGGATGCACAAGATTGTTAAAAAACCCTAATTGGACGAGAATAAGCCTAAGGAGGACGAAAATGACCTAAATGTTCAACCAATGACACAAGTGTACTTATTGGATGCACAAGATTGGTTAAAAACCCTAATTGGACAAGAATAAGCCTAGGGAGGACGAAAATGACCTAAATGTTCAACCAATGACACAAAATCACTTATTTGATGCACAAGATTGGTTAATAACCCTATTGGACGAGAATAAGTCTACGGAGGACGAAAATGACCTAAATGTTCAACCAATGACACAAAATCACTTATTGGATGCACAAGAATGGTTAAAAACCCTAATTGGACGAGAATAAGCCTTGGGAGGACAAAAATGACCTAAATGTTCAACCAATGGCACAAAATCACTTATTGGATGCACAAGATTGTTACAAAACCCTAATTGGACGAGAATAAGCTTAGGGAGGACGAAAATGACCTAAATGTTCAACCTATGACACAAAATCACTTATTGGATGCACAAGATTGGTTAAAAACCATAATTGGACGAGAATAAGCCTAGGGAGGACGAAATTGACCTAAATGTTCAACCAATGACACAAAATCACTTATTGGATGCACAAGATTGGTTAAAAACCCTAATTGGACAAAAATAAGCCTAGGGAGGACGAAAATGACCAAAATGTTCAACCAATGACACAAAATCACTTATTGGATGCACAAGATTGGTTAATAACCCTATTGGACGCGAATAAGCCCAGGGAGGACGAAAATGACCTAAATGTTCAACCAATGACACAAAATCACTTATTGGATGCACAAGAATGGTTAAAAACCCTAAATTGACGAGAATAAGCCTTGGGAGGACAAAAATGACCTAAATGTTCAACCAATGGCACAAAATCACTTATTGGATGCACAAGATTGTTAAAAAACCCTAATTGGACGAGAATAAGCTTAGGGAGGACGAAAATGACCTCAATGTTCAAACAATGACACAAAATCACTTATTGGATGCACAAGATTGGTTAAAAACCCTAATTGGACAAAAATAAGCCTTGGGAGGACGAAAATGACCTAAATGTTCAACCAATGACACAAATAAACTTATTGGATGCACAAGATTGGTTTAAAACCCTAAATGGACGAGAATAAGCCTAGGGAGGACGAAAATGACCTAAATGTTCAACCAATGACACAAAATCACTTATTGGATGCACAAGATTGGTTAAAAATCCTAATTGGACGAGAATAAGCCTAGGGAGGACGAAAATGACCCAAATGTTCAACCAATGACACAAAATCACTTATTGGATGCACAAGATTTGTTAAAAACCCTAATTGGACGAGAATAAGCCTAGGGAGGACGAAAATGACCTAAATGTTTAACCAATGACCCAAAATCACTTATTGGATGCACAAGATTGGTTAAAATCCCTAATTGTACGAGAATAAGCCTAGGGAGGAAGAAAATGACCTAAATGTTCAACCAATGACACAAAATCACTTCTTGGATGCACAAGAATGGTTAAAAACCCTAATTGGACGAGAATAAGCCTTGGGAGGACGAAAATGACCTAAATGTTCAACCAATGGCACAAAATCACTTATTGGATGGACAAGATTGTTAAAAAACACTAATTGGACGAGAATAAGATTAGGGAGGACGAAAATGACCTAAATGTTCAACCAATGACACAAAATCACTTATTGGAAGCACAAGATTGGTTAAAAACCCTAATTGGACGAGAATAAGCCTTGGGAGAACGAAAATGACCTAAATGTTCAACCAATGACACAAATGTACTTATTGGATGCACAAGATTGGTTAAAAACCCTAATTGGACGAGAATAAGCCTAGGGAGGACAAAAATGACCTAAATGTTCAACCAATGACACAAAATCAATTATAGGATGCACAAGATTGGTTAAAAACCGTAATTGGAAGATAATAAGCCTTGGGAGGACGACAATGACCTAAATGTTCAACCAATGACACAAAATCACTTATTGGATACACAAGATTGGTTAAAAACCCTAATTGGACGAGAATAAGCCTTGGGAGGACGAAAATGACCTAAATGTTCAACCAATGACACAAATGTACTTATTGGATGCACAAGATTGGTTAAAAACCCTAATTGGACGAGAATAAGCCTAGGGAGGACAAAATGTCCTAAATGTTCAACCAATGACACAAAATCACTTATGGGATGCACAACATTCGCTAAAAACCCTAATTGGACGAGAATAAGCCTTGGGAGGACGAAAATGATCTAAATGTTCAACCAAAGACACAAAATCACTTATTGGATGCACAAGATTGGTTAAAAACCCTAATTGGACAAGAATAAGCTTTGGGAGGACGAAAATGACCTAAATGTTCAACCAATGACACAAATGTACTTATTGGATGCACAAGATTGGTTAAAAACCCTAATTGGACGAGAATAAGCATTGGGAGGACGAAAATGACCTAAATGTTCAACCAATGACACAAAATCACTTATTGGATGCACAAGATTGGTTAAAAACCTAAATGTTGAACCAATGACTCAAATGTACTTATTGGATGCTCAAGATTGATTAAAAACCCTAATTGGACGAGAATAAGCCTTGGGAGGACGAAAATGACCTAAATGTTCAACCAATGACACAAATGTACTTATTGGATGCACAAGATTGGTTAAAAACCCTAATTGGACGAGAATAAGCCTTGGGAGGACGAAAACGACTTAAATGTTCAACAAACGACACAAAATCACTTATTGGATGCACAAGATTGGTTAAAATCCCTAATTGGACGAGAATAAGCCTTGGGAGGACGAAAATGACCTAAATGTTCAACCAATGACACAAATGTACTTATTGGATGCACAAGATTGGTTAAAAACCCTAATTGGACGAGAATAAGCCTAGGGAGGACATAAATGACCTAAATGTTCAACCAATGACACAAAATCACTTATTGGATGCACAAGATTGGTTAAAAACCCTAATTGGACGAGAATAAGCCTAGGGAGGACGAAAATGACCGAAATGCTCTACTTAGGGAGGACGAAAATGACCTAAATGCTCAACCAATGACACAAAATCACTTATTGGATCCACAAGATTGGTTAAAAACCCTAATTGGACGAGAATAAGCTTTTGGAGGACATAAATGACCTAAATGTTCAACCAATGACACAAATGTACTTATTGGATGCACAAGATTGGTTAAAAACCCTAATTGGACGAGAATAAGCCTAGGGAGGACGAAAATGACCTAAATGTTCAACCAATGACAGAAAATCACTTATTGGATGCACAAGATTGGTTAAAAACCCTAATTGGACGAGAATAAGCCTTGGGACGACGAAAATGACCTAAATATTCAACCAATGACACAAAATCACTTATTGGATGCACAAGATTAGATAAAAACCCTAATTGGACGAGAATAAGTCTTTAGAGGACGAAAATGACCTAAATGTTCAACCAATGACACAAAATCACTTATTGGATGCACAAGATTGGTTAAAAACCCTAATTGGACGAGAATAAGCCTAGGGAGGACGAAAATGACCTAAATGTTCAACCAATGACACTAACGTACTTATTGGATGCACAAGATTGGTTAAAACCCCTAATTGGACGAGAATAAGCCTTGGGAGGACGAAAATGACCTAAATGTTCAACCAATGACACAAAATCACTTATTGGATGCACAAGATTGGTTAAAAACCCTAATTGGACGAGAATATGCCTTTGGAGGACATAAATGACCTAAATGTTCAACCAATGACACAAATGTACTTATTGGATGCACAAGATTGGTTAAAAACCCTAATTGGACGAGAATAAGCCTAGGGAGGACGAAAATGACCTAAATGTTCAACCAATGGCACAAAATCACTTATTGGAAGCACAAAATTGTTTAAAAACCCTAATTGGACGAGAATCAGCCTTGGGAGGACGAAAATGACCTGAATGTTCATCCAATGACACAAAATCACTTATTGGATGCACAAGATTGGTTAAAAACCCTTATTGGACGAGAATAAGCCTTGGGAGGACGAAAATGACCTAAATGTTCAACCAATGACACAAAATCACTTATTGGATGCACAAGATAAGTTAAAAACCCTAATTGGACGAGAATATGCCTTTGGAGGACATAAATGACCTAAATGTTCAACCAATGACACAAATGTACTTATTGGATGCACAAGATTGGTTAAAAACCCTAATTGGACGAGAATAAGCCTAGGGAGGACGAAAATGACCTAAATGTTCAACCAATGGCACAAAATCACTTATTGGATGCACAAGATTGTTTAAAAACCCTTATTGGACGAGAATAAGCCTAGGGAGGACGAAAATGACCTAAATGTTCAACCAATAACACAAAATCACTTATTGGATGCACAAGATTGGTTAAAAACCCTAATTGGACGAGAATAAGCCTTGGGAGGACGAAAATGACCTAAATGTTCAACCAATGACACAAAAGTACTTATTGGATGCACAAGATTGGTTAAAATCCCTAATTGGACGAGAATAAGCCTTGGGAGGACGAAAATGACCTAAATGTTCAACCAATGACACAAATGTACTTATTGGATGCACAAGATTGGTTAAAAACCCTAATTGGACGAGAATAAGCCTTGGGAGGACGAAAATGACCTAAATGTTCAACCAATAGAACAAAATCCCTTATTGGAAGCACAAGATTGGTTAAAAACCCTAATTGGACGAGAATAAGCCTAGGGAGGACGAAAATGACCTAAATGTTCAACCAATGACACAAATGTACTTATTGGATGCACAAGATTGGTTAAAAACCCTAATTGGACGAGAATAAGCCAAGGGAGGACAAAAATGACCTAAATGTTCAACGAATGACACAAAAACACTTATTGGAAGCATAAGATTGGTTAAAATCCCTAATTGGACGAGAATAAGCCTTGGGAGGACGAAAATGACCTAAATGTTCAACCAATGACACAAATGTACTTATTGGATGCACAAGATTGGTTAAAAACCCTAATTGGACGAGAATAAGCCTAGGGAGGACGAAAATGACCTAAATGTTCAATTAGTGACACAAATGTACTTATTGGATGCACAAGATTGGTTAAAAACCCTAATTGGACGAGAATAAGCCTTGGGAGGACGAAAATGACCTAAATGTTCAACCAATGACACAAATGTACTTATTGGATGCACAAGATTGGTTAAAAACCCTAATTGGACGAGAATAAGCCTAGGGAGGACGAAAGTGACCTAAATGTTCAACCAATGACACAAAAACACTTATTGGAAGCATAAGATTGGTTAAAATCCCTAATTGGACGAGAATAAGCCTTGGGAGGACGAAAATGACCTAAATGTTCAACCAATGACACAAATGTACTTATTGGATGCACAAGATTGGTTAAAAACCCTAATTGGACGAGAATAAGCCTAGGGAGGACGAAAATGACCTAAATGTTCAACCAATGACACAAATTCACTTATTGGATGCACAAGAATGGTTAAAAACCCTAATTGGACGAGAATAAGCCTTGGGAGGACGAAAATGACCTAAATGTTCAACCAATGACACAAATGTACTTATTGGATGCACAAGATTGGTTAAAAACCCTAATTGGACGAGAATAAGCCTAGGGAGGACGAAAATGACCTAAATGTTCAAACAATGACACAAATGTACTTATTGGATGCACAACATTGGTTAAAAACCCTAATTGGATGAGAATAAGCCTTGGGAGGACGAAAATGACCTAAATGTTCAACCAATGACTCAAATGTACTTATTGGATGCACAAGATTGGTTAAAAACCCTAATTGGAGGAGAATAAGCCTAGGGAGGACGAAAATGACCTAAATGTTCAAACAATGACACAAATGTACTTATTGGATGCACAACATTGGTTAAAAACCCTAATTGGACGAGAATAAGCCTTGGGAGGACGAAAATGACCTAAATGTTCAACCAATGACACAAATGTACTTATTGGATGCACAAGATTGGTTAAAAACCCTAATTGGACGAGAATAAGCCTAGGGAGGACGAAAATGACCTAAATGTTCAAACAATGACACAAATGTACTTATTGGATGCACAACATTGGTTTAAAACCCTAATTGGACGAGAATAAGCCTTGGGAGGACGAAAATGACCTAAATGTTCAACCAATGACACAAATGTACTTATTGGATGCACAAGATTGGTTAAAAACCCTAATTGGACGAGAATAAGCCTAGGGAGGACAAAAATGACCCAAATGTTCAACCAATGACACAAAATCACTTATTGGATGCACAAGATTGGTTAAAAACCATAATTGGACGAGAATAAGTCTAGGGAGGACGAAAATGACCTAAATGTTCAACCAATGACACAAAATCACTTATTGGATGCACAAGATTGGTTAAAAACCCTAATTGGACTAGAATAAGTCTTGGGAGAACGAAAATGACCTAAATGTTCAACCAATGACACAAATGTACTTATTCGATGCACAAGATTGGTTAAAAACCCTAATTGGACGAGAATAAGCCTAGGGAGGACAAAAATTACCTAAATGTTCAACCAATGACACAAAATCACTTATTTGATGCACAAGATTGGTTAATAACCCTATTGCACGCGAATAAGCCCAGGGAGGACGAAAATGACCTAAATGTTCAACCAATGACACAAAATCACTTATTGGATGCACAAGAATGGTTAAAAACC
>JBBPBP010000424.1:6432-19693 GCA_037974735.1 Cicer chorassanicum
AGCCTAGGGAGGATGAAAATGACATAAATGTTCAACCAATGACACAAAATCACTTATTTGATGCACAAGATTGGTTAAACACCCTAATTGGACGAGAATAAGCTGTGGGACGACGAAAATGACCTAAATGTTCAACCAATGACACAAGTGTACTTATTGGATACACAAGATTGGTCAAAAACCCTAATTGGACGAGAATAAGCCTAGGGAGGACAAAAATGACCTAAATGTTCAACCAATGACACAAATGTAGTTATTGGATGCACAAGATTGGTTAAAAACCCTAATTGGACGAGAATAAGCCTAGGGAGGACGAAAATGACCTAAATGTTCAACCAATGACAGAAAATCACTTATTGGATGCACAAGATTGGTTAAAAACCCTAATTGGACGAGAATGAGCCTAGGGAGGATGAAAATGACATAAATGTTCAACCAATGACACAAAATCACTTATTTGATGCACAAGATTGGTTAAACACCCTAATTGGACGAGAATAAGCTGTGGGACGACGAAAATGACCTAAATGTTCAACCAATGACACAAGTGTACTTATTGGATACACAAGATTGGTCAAAAACCCTAATTGGACGAGAATAAGCCTAGGGAGGACAAAAATGACCTAAATGTTCAACCAATGACACAAATGTAGTTATTGGATGCACAAGATTGGTTAAAAACCCTAATTGGACGAGAATAAGCCTAGGGAGGACGAAAATGACAAAAATGTTCAACCAATGACACAAAATCACTTATTGGATGCACAAGATTGGTTAAAAACCCTAATTGGACGGGAATAAGCCTAGGGAGGACGAAAATGACCTAAATGTTCAACCAATGACACAAAATCATTTATTGGATGCACAAGATTGGTTAAAAACCCTAATTGGACGAGAATGAGCCTAGGGAGGACGAAAATGACATAAATGTTCAACCAATGACACAAAATCGCTTATTTGATGCACAAGATTGGTTAAACACCCTAATTGGACGAGATTAGGCCTTGGGACGACGAAAATGACCTAAATGTTCAACCAATGACACAAGTGTACTTATTGGATGCACAAGATTGGTTAAAAACCCTAATTGAACGAGAATAAGCATAGGGAGGACGAAAATGACCTAAATGTTCAACCAATGACACAAAATCACTTATTGGATGCACAAGATTGGTTAAAAACCCTAATTGGACGATAATAAGCCTTGGGAGGACGAAAATGACCTAAATGTTCAACCAATGACACAAAAAGGAATTATTGGATGCACAAGATTGGTTAAAAACCCTAATTGGACGAGAATAAGCCTAGGGAGGACGAAAATGACCAAAATGTTCAACCAATGACACAAAATCACTTATTGGATGCACAAGATTGGTTAAAAACCCTAATTGGACGAGAAGAAGCCATGGGAGGACGAAAATGACCTAAATGTTCAACCAATGACACAAAATCACTTATTGGTTGCACATGATTGCTAAAAAACCCTAATTGGACGAGAATCAGCCTAGGGAGGAAGAAAATGACCTAAATGTTCAACCAATGACACAAATAAACTTATTGGATGCACAAGATTGGTTAAAAACCCTAATTGGACGAGAATAAGCCTAGGGAGGACGAAAATGACCTAAATGTTCAACCAATGACACAAAATCACTTATTGGATGCACAAGATTGGTTAAAAACCTTAATTGGACGAGAATAAGCCTTGGGAGGACGAAAATGACCTAAATGTTCAACCAATGACACAAATGTACTTATTTGATGCACAAGATTGGTTAAAAACCCTAATTGGACTAGAATAAGCCTAGGGAGGACGAAAATGACCTAAATGTTCAACCAATGACACAAAATCACTTATTGGATACACAAGATTGGTCAAAAACCCTAATTGGACGAGAATAAGCCCAGGGAGGACAAAAATGACCTAAATGTTCAACCAATGACACAAATGTAGTTATTGGATGCACAAGATTGGTTAAAAACCCTAATTGGACGAGAATAAGCCTAGGGAGGACGAAAATGACAAAAATGTTCAACCAATGACACAAAATCACTTATTGGATGCACAAGATTGGTTAAAAACCCTAATTGGACGGGAATAAGCCTAGGGAGGACGAAAATGACCTAAATGTTCAACCAATGACACAAAATCATTTATTGGATGCACAAGATTGGTTAAAAACCCTAATTGGACGAGAATGAGCCTAGGGAGGACGAAAATGACATAAATGTTCAACCAATGACACAAAATCGCTTATTTGATGCACAAGATTGGTTAAACACCCTAATTGGACGAGATTAGGCCTTGGGACGACGAAAATGACCTAAATGTTCAACCAATGACACAAGTGTACTTATTGGATGCACAAGATTGGTTAAAAACCCTAATTGAACGAGAATAAGCATAGGGAGGACGAAAATGACCTAAATGTTCAACCAATGACACAAAATCACTTATTGGATGCACAAGATTGGTTAAAAACCCTAATTGGACGATAATAAGCCTTGGGAGGACGAAAATGACCTAAATGTTCAACCAATGACACAAAAAGGAATTATTGGATGCACAAGATTGGTTAAAAACCCTAATTGGACGAGAATAAGCCTAGGGAGGACGAAAATGACCAAAATGTTCAACCAATGACACAAAATCACTTATTGGATGCACAAGATTGGTTAAAAACCCTAATTGGACGAGAATAAGTCTTGGGAGGACGAAAATGACCTAAATGTTCAACCAATGACACAAATAAACTTATTGGATGCACAAGCTTGGTTAAAAACCCTAATTGGACGAGAATAAGCCTAGGGAGTACGAAAATGACCTAAATGTTCAACCAATGACACAAAATCACTTATTGGATGCACAAGATTGGTTAAAAACCCTAATAGGACGAGAATAAGCCTTGGTAGGACGAAAATGACCTAAATGTTCAACCAATGACACAAAATCACTTATTTGATGCACAAGATTGGTTAAAAACCCTAATTGGACGAGAATAAGCCTTGGGAGGACGAAAATGACCTAAATGTTCAACCAATGACACAAATGTACTTATTGGATGCACAAGACTGGTTAAAAACCCTAATTGGACGAGAATAAGCCTTGGGAGGACGAAAATGACCTAAATGTTCAACCAATGACACAAAATCACTTATTGGATGCACAAGATTGGTTAAAAACCCTAATTGGACGAGAATAAGCCTTGGGAGGATGAAAATAACCTAAATGTTCATTCAATGACATAAAATCATTTATTTGATGCACAAGATTGGTTAAAAACCCTAATTGGACGAGAATAAGCCTTGGGAGGACGAAAATGACCTAAATGTTCAACCAATGACGCAAAATCACTTATTGGATGCACAACATTGGTTAAAAACCCTAATTGGACGAGAATAAGCCTTGGGAGGACGAAAATGACCAAAATGTTCAACAAATGACACAAATGTACTTATTGGATGCACAAGATTGGTTAAAAACCCTAATTGGAAGAGAATAAGCCTTGGGAGGACGAAAATGACCTAAATGTTCAACCAATGACACAAAATCACTTATTGGATGCACAAGATTGGTTAAAAACCCTAATTGGACGAGAATAAGCCTTGGGAGGACGAAAATGACCTAAATGTTCAACCAATGTCACAAATGTACGTATTGGATGCACAAGATTTGTTAAAAACCCTAATTGGACGAGAATAAGCCTTGGGAGGACGAAAATGACCTAAATGTTCAACCAATGACACAAAATCACTTATTGGATGCACAAGATTGGTTAAAAACCCTAATTGGACGAGAATAAGCCTTGGGAGGACGAAAATGACCTAAATGTTCAACCAATGACACAAATGTACTTATTGGATGCACAAGATTGGTGAAAAACCCTAATTGGACGAGAATAAGCCTTTGGAGGAAAAAAATGACCTAAATGTTCAACCAACGACACAAATGTACTTATTGGATGCACAAGATTGGTTAAAAACCCTAATTGGACAAGAATAAGCCATGGGAGGACGAAAATGACCTAAATGTTCAACCAAGGACACAAAATCACTTATTGGATGCACAAGATTGGTTAAAAACACTAATTGGACGAGAATAAGCCTTGGGAGGACGAAAATGACCTAAATGTTCAACCAATGACACAAAATCACTTATTGGATGCACAAGATTGGTTAAAAACCCTAATTGGACGAGAATAAGCCTTGGGAGGACGAAAATGACCTAAATGTTCAACCAATGAAACAAAATCACTTATTGGATGCACAACATTGGTTAAAAACCCTAATTGGATGAGAATAAGCATTGGGAGGACGAAAATGACCTAAATGTTCATAAATGTTCAACCAATGACACAAAATCACTTATTGGATGCACAAGATTGGTTAAATATCCTAATTGGACAAGAATAAGCCTAGGGAGGACGAAAATGACCGAAATGTTCAACCAATGACACAAATGTACTTATTGGATGCACAAGATTGGTTAAAAACCCTAATTGGACGAGAATAAGCCTTGGGAGGACGAAAATGACCTAAATGTTCAACCAATGACCCAAAATCACTTATTGGATGCACAAGATTGGTTAAAAACCCTAATTGGACGAGAATAAGCCTTGGGAGGACGAAAATGACCTTAATGTTCAACCAATGACACAAAATCACTTATTTGATGCACAAGATTGGTTAAAAACCCTAATTGGACGAGAATAAGCCTTGGGAGGACGAAAATGACCTAAATGTTCAACCAATGACACAAATGTACTTATTGGATGCACAAGATTGGTTAAAAACCCTAATTGGACGAGAATAAGCGTTGGGAGGACGAAAATGACCTAAATGTTCAACCAATGACACAAATGAACTTATTGGATGCACAAGATTGGTTAAAAACCCTAATTGGACGAGAATAAGCCTTGGGAAGACGAAAATGACCTAAATGTTCAACCAATGACACAAAATCACTTATTGGATGCACAAGATTGGTTAAAAACCCTAATTGGACGAGAATAAGCCATGGGAGGACGAAAATGACCTAAATGTTCAACCAATGACACAAAATCACTTATTGGTTGCACAAGATTGCTAAAAAACCCTAATTGGACGAGAATCAGCCTAGGGAGGAATAAAATGACCTAAATGTTCAACCAATGACACAAATAAACTTATTGGATGCACAAGATTGGTTAAAAACCCTAATTGGACGAGAATAAGCCTAGGGAGGACGAAAATGACCTAAATGTTCAACCAATGACACAAAATCACTTATTGGATGCACAAGATTGGTTAAAAACCCTAATTGGACGAGAATAAGCCTTGGGAGGACGAAGATGACCTAAATGTTCAACCAATGACATAAATAAACTTATTGGATGCACAAGATTGGTTAAAAACCCTAATTGGACGAGAATAAGTCTTGGGAGGACGAAAATGACCTAAATGTTCAAAAAATGACACAAAATCACTTATTGGATGCACAAGATTGGTTAAAAACCCTAATTGGACGAGAATAAGCTTTTGGAGGACATAAATGACCTAAATGTTCAACCAATGACACAAATGTACTTATTGGATGCACAAGATTGGTTAAAAACCCTAATTGGACGAGAATAACCCTTGGGAGGACGAAAATGGCCTAAATGTTCAACCAATGACACGAATGTACTTATTGGATACACAAGATTGTTTAAAAACCCTAATTGGACGAGAATAAGCCTAGGGAGGACGAAAATGACTTAAATGTTAAACCAATGACACAAAATCACTTATTGGATGCACAAGATTAGTTAAAAACCCTAATTAAACGAGAATAAGCCTAGGGAGGATGAAAATGACCTAAATGTTCAACCAATGACACAAAATCACTTATTTGATGCACAAGATTGGTTAAAAACCCTAATTGGACGAGAATAAGCCTTGGGAGGACGAAAATGACCTAAATGTTCAACCAATGACACAAATGTACTTATTGGATGCACAAGATTGGTTAAAAACCCTAATTGGAGGAAAATAAGCCTTGGGAGGACGAAAATGACCTAAATGTTCAACCAATGACACAAAATCACTTATTGGATGCACAAGATTGGTTAAAAACCCTAATTGGACGAGAATAAGCCTTGGGAGGACGAAAATGACCTAAATGTTCAACCAATGACACAAATGTACTTATTGGATGCACAAGATTGGTGAAAAACCCTAATTGGACGAGAATAACTTTGGGAGGACAAAAATGACCTAAATGTTCAACCAACGACACACATGTACTTATTGGATGCACAAGATTGGTTAAAAACCCAAATTGGACAAGAATAAGCCATGGGAGGACGAAAATGACCTAAATGTTCAACCAAGGACACAAAATAACTTATTGGATGCACAAGATTGGTTAAAAACACTAATTGGACGAGAATAAGCCTTGGGAGGACGAAAATGACCTAAATGTTCAACCAATGACACAAAATCACTTATTGGATGCACAAGATTGGTTAAAAACCCTAATTGGACGAGAATAAGCCTTGGGAGGACGAAAATTTCCTAAATGTTCAACCAATGACACAAAATCACTTATTGGATGCACAAGATTGGTTAAAAACCCTAATTGGACGAGAATAAGCCTTGGGAGGACGAAAATGACCTTAATGTTCAACCAATGACACAAAATCACTTATTTGATGCACAAGATTGGTTAAAAACCCTAATTGGACGAGAATAAGCCTTGGGAGGACGAAAATGACCTAAATGTTCAACCAATGACACAAATGTACTTATTGGATGCACAAGATTGGTTAAAAACCCTAATTGGACGAGAATAAGCGTTGGGAGGACGAAAATGACCTAAATGTTCAACCAATGACACAAATGAACTTATTGGATGCACAAGATTGGTTAAAAACCCTAATTGGACGAGAATAAGCCTTGGGAAGACGAAAATGACCTAAATGTTCAACCAATGACACAAAATCACTTATTGGATGCACAAGATTGGTTAAAAACCCTAATTGGACGAGAATAAGCCATGGGAGGACGAAAATGACCTAAATGTTCAACCAATGACACAAAATCACTTATTGGTTGCACAAGATTGCTAAAAAACCCTAATTGGACGAGAATCAGCCTAGGGAGGAATAAAATGACCTAAATGTTCAACCAATGACACAAATAAACTTATTGGATGCACAAGATTGGTTAAAAACCCTAATTGGACGAGAATAAGCCTAGGGAGGACGAAAATGACCTAAATGTTCAACCAATGACACAAAATCACTTATTGGATGCACAAGATTGGTTAAAAACCCTAATTGGACGAGAATGAGCCTAGGGAAGACGAAAATGACATAAATGTTCAACCAATGACACAAAATCACTTATTTGATGCACAAGATTGGTTAAACACCCTAATTGGACGAGAATAAGCCTTGGGACGACGAAAATGACCTAAATGTTCAACCAATGACACAAGTGTACTTATTGGATGCACAAGATTGGTTAAAAACCCTAATTGGACGAGAATAAGCCTAGGGTGGACGAAAATGACCTAAATGTTCAACCAATGGCACAAAATCACTTATTGGATGCACAGGATTGGTTAAAAACCCTAATTGGACGAGAATAAGCCTAGGGAGGACGAAAATGACCTAAATGTTCAACCAATGACACAAAATCACTTATTGGATACACAAGATTGGTCAAAAACCCTAATTGGACGAGAATAAGCCTAAGAAAAACGAAAATGACCTAAATGTTTAACCAATTACACAAATAAACTTATTGGATGCACAAGATTGGTTAAAAACCCTAATTGGACGAGAATAAGCCTTGGGAGGACGAAAGTGACCTAAATGTTCAACCAATTACACAAATAAACTTATTGGATGCACAAGATTGGTTAAAAACCCTAATTGGACGAGAATAAGCCTAGGGAGGACGAAAATGACCTAAATGTTCAACCAATGACACAAAATCACTTATTGAATGCACAAGATTGGTTAAAAACCCTAATTGGACGAGAATGAGCCTAGGGAGGACGAAAATGACATAAATGTTCAACAAATGACACAAAATCACTTATTTGTTGCACAAGATTAGTTAAACATCCAATTGGAGAGAATAGGCCTTGGGACGACGAAAATGACCTAAATGTTAAACCAATGACACAAGTGTACTTATTGGATGCACAAGATTGGTTAAAAACCCTAATTGAACGAGAAAAAGCATAGGGAAGACGAAAATGACCTAAATGTTCAACCAATGACACAAAATCACTTATTGGATGCACAAGATTGGTTAAAAACCCTAATTGGACGAGAATAAGCCTAGGGAGGACGAAAATAACCAAAATGTTCAACCAATGACACAAAATCACTTATTGGATGCACAAGATTGGTTAAAAACCCTAATTGGACGAGAATAAGCCTAGGGAGGACGAAAATGACCTAAATGTTTAACCAATGGCACAAAAGAACTTATTGGATGCACAAGATTGGTTAAAAACCCTAATTGGACGAGAATAAACCTAGGAAGGACGAAAATGACCTAAATATTCAACCAATTACACAAACGTATTTATTGGATGCACAAGATTGGTTAAAAACCCTAATTGGGTTAGAATAACCCTAGGGAGGACGAAAATGACCTAAATGTTCAACCAATGACACAAATATACTTATTGGATGCACAAGATTGGTTAAAAACCCAAATTAGACGAGAATAAGCCTAGGGAGGACGAAAATGACATAAATGTTCAACCAATGACAGAAAATCACTTATTGGATGCACAAGATTGGTTAAAAACCCTAATTGGACGAGAATGAGCCTATGGAGGACGAAAATGACATAAATGTTCAACCAATGACACAAAATCACTTATTTGATGCACAAGATTGGTTAAACACCCTAATTGGACGAGAATAAGCTATAGGACGACGAAAATGACCTAAATGTTCAACCAATGACAAAAAATCACTTATTTGATGCACAAGATTAGTTAAACACCCAATTGGAGAGAATAGGCCTTGGGACGACGAAAATGACCTAAATGTTCAACCAATGACACAAATGTACTTATTTGATGCACAAGATTGGTTAAAAACCCTAATTGGACGAGAATAAGCCTAGGGAGGACGAAAATGACATAAATGTTCAACCAATGACAGAAAATCACTTATTGGATGCACAAGATTGGTTAAAAACCCTAATTGGACGAGAATGAGCCTACGGAGGACGAAAATGACATAAATGTTCAACCAATGACACAAAATCACTTATTTGATGCACAAGATTGGTTAAACACCCTAATTGGACGAGAATAAGCTATAGGACGACGAAAATGACCTAAATGTTCAACCAATGACAAAAAATCACTTATTTGATGCACAAGATTAGTTAAACACCCAATTGGAGAGAATAGGCCTTGGGACGACGAAAATGACCTAAATGTTCAACCAATGACACAAATGTACTTATTTGATGCACAAGATTGGTTAAAAACCCTAATTGGACGAGAATAAGCCTAGGGAGGACGAAAATGACATAAATGTTCAACCAATGACAGAAAATCACTTATTGGATGCACAAGATTGGTTAAAAACCCTAATTGGACGAGAATGAGCCTATGGAGGACGAAAATGACATAAATGTTCAACCAATGACACAAAATCACTTATTTGATGCACAAGATTGGTTAAACACCCTAATTGGACGAGAATAAGCTATAGGACGACGAAAATGACCTAAATGTTCAACCAATGACACAAGTGTACTTATTGGATACACAAGATTGGTTAAAAACCCTAATTGGACGAGAATAAGCCTAAGGAGGACGAAAATGACCTAAATATTCAACCAATGACACAAAATCACTTATTGGATGCACAAGATTGGTTAAAAACCCTAATTGGACGAGAATAAGCCTAGGGAGGACGAAAATGACCTAAATGTTCAACCAATGACACAAATGTAGTTATCGGATGCACAAGATTGGTTAAAAACCCTAATTGGACGAGAATAAGCCTAGGGAGGACGAAAATGACCAAAATGTTCAACCTATGACACAAAATCACTTATTGGATGCACAAGATTGGTTAAAAACCCTAATTGGACGAGAATAAGCCTTGGGAGGACGAAAATGACCTAAATGTTCAACCAATGACAGAAAATCACTTATTGGATGCACAAGATTGGTTAAAAACCCTAATTGGACGAGAATGAGCCTAGGGAGGATGAAAATGACATAAATGTTCAACCAATGACACAAAATCACTTATTTGATGCACAAGATTGGTTAAAAACCCTAATTGGACGAGAATGACCCTAGGGAGGACGAAAATGACATAAATGTTCAACCAATGACACAAAATCACTTAGTTGATGCACAAGATTGGTTAAACACCCTAATTGGACGAGAATAAGCCTTGGGGCGACGAAAATTACCTAAATGTTCAACCAATGACACAAGTGTACTTATTGGATGCACAAGATTGGTTAAAAACCCTAATTGGACGAGAATAAGCCTAGGGAGGACGAAAATGACCTAAATGTTCAACCAATGACACAAAATCACTTATTGGATGCACAAGATTGGATAAAAACCCTAATTGGACGAGAATAAGCCTTGGGAGGACGAAAATGACCTAAATGTTCAACCAATGACACAAATAAACTTATTGGATGCACAAGATTGGTTAAAAACCCTAATTGGACGAGAATAAGCCTAGGGAGGACGAAAATGACTTAAATGTTCCACCAATGACATAAATGTACTTATTGGATGCACAAGATAAATTAAAAACCCTAATTGGACGAGAATAAGCCTAGGGAGGACGAAAATGGCCTAAATGTTCAACCAATGACACAAAATCACTTATTGGATGCACAAGATTGGTTAAAAACCCTAATTGGACGAGAATAAGCTTTTGGAGGACATAAATGACCTAAATGTTCAACCAATGAAACAAATGTACTTATTGGATGCACAAGATTGGTTAAAAACCCTAATTGGACGAGAATAAGCCTTGGGAGGACGAAAATGACCTAAATGTTCAACCAATGACACAAATAAACTTATTGGATGCACAAGATTGGTTAAAAACCCTAATTGGACGACAATAAGCCTAGGGAGGATGAAAATGACCTAAATGTTCAACCAATGACACAAAATCACTTATTGGATGCACAAGATTGGTTAAAAACCCTAATTGGACGAGAATAAGCCTAGGGAGGACGAAAATGACCTAAATGTTCAACCAATGACACAAAATCACTTATTGGATGCACAAGATTGGTTAAAAACCCTAATTGGACGAGAATAAGCCTAGGGAGGACGAAAATAACCAAAATGTTCAACCAATGACACAAAATCACTTATTGGATGCACAAGATTGGTTAAAAACCCTAATTGGACGAGAATAAGCCTAGGGAGTACGAAAATGACCAAAATGTTCAACCAATGACACAAAATCACTTATTGGATGCACAAGATTGGTTAAAAACCCTAATTGGACGAGAATAAGCCTTGGGAGGACGAAAATGACCTAAATGTTCAACCAATGACACAAATAAACTTATTGGATGCACAAGATTGGTTAAAAACCCTAATTGGACGAGAATAAGGCTAGGGAGGACGAAAATGACCTAAATGTTCATTCAACCAATGACACAAAATCACTTATTGGATGCACAAGATTGGTTAAAAACCCTAATTGGACGAGAATAAGCCTTGGGAGGACGAAAATGACCTAAATGTTCAACCAATGACACAAATAAACTTATTGGATGCACAAGATTGGTTAAAAACCCTAATTGGACGAGAATAAGCCTAGGGAGGATGAAAATGACCTAAATGTTCAACCAATGACGCAAAATCACTTATTGGATGCACAAGATTGGTTAAAAACCCTAATTGGACTAGAATAAGCCTTGGGAGGACGAAAATGACCTAAATGTTCAACCAATGGCACAAAACCACTTATTGGATACACAAGATTGTTTAAAACCCTAATTGCACGAGAATAAGTTTTTGGAGGACATAAATGACCTATATGTTCAACCAATGACACAAATGTACTTATTGGATGCACAAGATTGGTTAAAAACTCTAATTAGACGAGAATAAGACTTGGGAGGACGAAAATGACCTAAATGTTCAACCAATGACACAAATGTACTTATTGGATGCACAAGATTGGTTAAAAACCCTAATTGGATGAGAATAACCCTAGGGAGGACGAAATTGACCTAAATGTTCAACCAATGACACAAATGTACTTATTAGATGCACAAGATTGGTTAAAAACCCAAATTGGACGAGAATAAGCCTAGGGAGGACGAAAATGACCTAAATGTTCAACCAATCACACAAAATCACTTATTGGATGCACAAGATTGGTTAAAAACCCTAATTGGACGAGAATATGCCTTTGGAGGACATAAATGACCTAAATGTTCAACCAATGAAACAAATGTACTTATTGGATGCACAAGATTGGTTAAAAACCCTAATTGGACGAGAATAAGCCTTGGGAGGACGAAAATGACCTAAATGTTCAACCAATGACACAAATAAACTTTTTGGATGCACAAGATTGGTTAAAAACCCTAATTGGACGAGAATAAGCCTAGGGAGGATGAAAATGACCTAAATGTTCAACCAATGACACAAAATCACTTATTGGATGCACAAGATTGGTTAAAAACCCTAATTGGACGAGAATAAGCCTAGGGAGGACGAAAATGACCTAAATGTTTAACCAATGGCGCAAAAGAACTTATTGGATGCACAAGATTGGTTAAAAACCCTAATTGGACGAGAATAAACCTAGGAAGGACGAAAATGACCTAAATATTCAACCAATTACACAAACGTATTTATTGGATGCACAAGATTGGTTAAAAACCCTAATTGGGTTAGAATAACCCTGGGGAGGACGAAAATGACCTAAATGTTCAACCAATGACACAAATGTACTTATTGGATGCACAAGATTGGTTAAAAACCCTAATTGGACGAGAATAAGCCTTGGGAGGACGAAAATGACCTAAATGTTCAACCAATGGCACAAAATAACTTATTGGATACACAAGATTGTTTAAAACCCTAATTGGACGAGAATAAGTTTTTGGAGGACATAAATGACCTATATGTTCAACCAATGACACAAATGTACTTATTGGATGCACAAGACTGGTTAAAAACCCTAATTAGACGAGAATAAGACTTGGGAGGACGAAAATGACCTAAATGTTCAACCAATGACACAAATGTACT
>JBBPBP010000425.1:4687-48852 GCA_037974735.1 Cicer chorassanicum
GACGAAAATGACCTAAATGTTCAACCAATGGCACAAAATCACTTATTGGATGCACAAGATTGTTAAAAAACCCTAATTGGACGAGAATAAGCCTAGGGAGGACGAAAATGACCTAAATATTCAACCAATGACACAAAATCACTTATTGGATGCACAAGATTGGTTAAGAACCCTAATTGGACGAGAATAAGCCTTGAGAGGACGAAAATGACCTAAATGTTCAACCAATGACACAAATAAACTTATTGGATGCACAAGATTGGTTAAAAACCCTAATTGGACGAGAATAAGCCTAGGGAGGACGAAAATGACCTAAATGTTCAACCAATGACACAAAATCACTTATTGGATGCACAAGATTGGTTAAAAACCCTAATTGGACGAGAATGAGCCTAGGGAGGACGAAAATGACATAAATGATTAACCAATGACACAAAATCACTTATTTGATGCACAAGATTGGTTAAAAACCCTAATCGGACGAGAATAAGCCTTGAGAGGACGAAAATGACCTAAATGTTCAACCAATGACACAAGTGTACTTATTGGATGCACAAGATTGGTTAAAAACCCTAATTTGACGAGAATAAGCCTAGGGAGGACGAAAATGACCTAAATGTTCAACCAATGCCACAAAATCACTTATTGGATGCACAAGATTGGTTAAAAACCCTAATTGGACGAGAATAAGCCTAGGGAGGACGAAAATGACCTAAATGTTCAACCAATGACACAAAATCACTTATTGGATGCACAAGATTGGTTAAAAACCCTAATTGGACGAGAATAAGCCTAGGGAGGACGAAAATGACCTAAATGTTCAACCAATGACACAAATGTACTTATTGGATGCACAAGATTGGTTAAAAACCCTAATTGGACGAGAATAAGCATAGGGAGGACGAAAATGATCTAAATGTTCAACCAATGACACAAAATCACTTATTGGATGCACAAGATTGGTTAAAAACCAAAATTGGATGAGAATAAGCCTAGGGAGGACGAAAATGACCTAAATGTTCAACCAATGACACAAATGTACTTATTGGATGCACAAGATTGGTTAAAAACCCTAATTGGACGAGAATAAGCCTAGGGAGTACGAAAATGACCTAAATGTTCAACCAATGGCACAAAATCACTTATTGGATGCACTAGATTGTTAAAAAACGCTAATTGGACGAGAATAAGCCTAGGGAGGACGAAAATGACCTAAATGTTCAACCAATGACACAAAATCACTTATTGGATGCACAAGATTGGTTAAAAACCCTAATTGGACGAGAATGAGCCTAGGGAGGACGAAAATGACAAATGTTCAACCAATGACACAAAATCACTTATTTGATGCACAAGATTGGTTAAAAACCCTACTTCGACGAGAATAAGCCTAGGGAGGACGAAAATGACCTAAATGTTCAACCAATGACACAAAATCACTTATTGGATGCATAAGATTGGTTAAAAACCCTAATTGGACGAGAATAAGCCTTGGGAGGACGAAAATGACCTTAATGTTCAACCAATGACACAAATAAACTTATTGGATGCACAAGATTGGTTAAAAACCCTAATTGGACGAGAATAAGCTTTTGGAGGACATAAATGACCTAAATGTTCAACCAATGACACAAATGTACTTATTGGATGCACAAGATTGGTTAAAAACCCTAAATGGACGAGAATAAGCCTTGGGAGGACGAAAATGACCTAAATGTTCAACCAATGGCACAAGTGTACTTATTGGATGCACAAGATTGGATAAAAACCTTAATTGGACGAGAATAAGCCTAGGGAGGACGAAAATGACCTAAATGTTCAACCAATGGCACAAAATCACTTATTGGATGCACAAGATTGTTAAAAAACCATAATTGGACGAGAATAAGCCTAGGGAGGATGAAAATGACCTAAATGTTCAACCAATGGCACAAGTGTACTTATTGGATGCACAAGATTGGATAAAAACCCTAATTGGACGAGAATAAGCCTAGGGAGGACTAAAATGACTTAAATGTTCAACCAATGGCACAAGTGTACTTATTGGATGCACAAGATTGGATAAAAACCCTAATTGGACGAGAATAAGCCTAGGGAGGACGAAAATGACCTAAATGTTCAACCAATGACACAAAATCACTTATTGGATGCACAAGATTGGTTAAAAACCCTAATTGGACGAGAATAAGCCTAGGGAGGACGAAAATGACCTAAATGTTCAACCAATGACACAAATGTACTTATTGGATGCACAAGATTGGTTAAAAACCCTAATTGGACGAGAATAAGCCTAGGGAGGACGAAAATGACCTAAATGTTCAACCAATGACACAAAATCACTTCTTGGATGCGCATGATTGGTTAAAAACCCTAATTGGACGAGAATAAGCCTAGGGAGGACGAAAATGACCTAAATGTTCAACCAATGACACAAAATTACTTATTGGATGCACAAGATTGGTTAAAAACCCTAATTGGACGAGAATAAGCTTTTGGAGGACATAAATGACCTAAATGTTCAACCAATGACACAAATGTACTTATTGAAGGCACAAGATTGGTTAAAACCCCTAATTGGACGAGAATAAGCCTTGGGAGGACGAAAATGACCTAAATGTTCAACCAATGACACAAATAAACTTATTGGATGCACAAGATTGGTTAAAAACCCTAATTGGACGAGAATAAGCCTAGGGAGGACGAAAATGACCTGAATGTTCAACCAATGACACAAATGTACTTATTGGATGCACAAGATAAATTAAAAACCCTAATTGGACGAGAATAAGCCTAGGGAGGACGAAAATGGCCTAAATGTTCAACCAATAACACAAAATCACTTATTGGATGCACAAGATTGGTTAAAAACCCTAATTGGACGAGAATAAGCCTTGGGAGGACGAAAATGACCTAAATGTTCAACCAATGACACAAATGTACTTATTGGATGCACAAGATTGGTTAAAAACCCTTATTGGACGACAATAAGCCTAGGGAGGACGAAAATGACCTAAATGTTCAACCAATGACACAAATGTACTTATTGGATGCACAAGATTGGTTAAAAACCCGAATTGGACGAGAATAAGCCTAGGGAAGACGAAAATTACCTAAATGATCAACCAATGACACAAATGTACTTATTGGATGCACAAGATTGGTTAAAAACCCTAATTGGACGAGAATAAGACTAGGGAGGACGAAAATGACCTAAATGTTCAACCAATGACACAAAATCACTTATTGGATGCATAAGATTGGTTAAAAACCCTAATTGGACGAGAATAAGCCTTGGGAGGACGAAAATGACCTAAATGTTCAACCAATGACACAAAATAACTTATTGGATGCACAAGATTGGTTAAAAACCCTAATTGGACGAGAATAAGCCTTGGGAGGACGAAAACGACCTAAATGTATAACCAATGACACAAAATCACTTATTGGAAGCACAAGATTGGTTAAAAACCCTAATTGGACGAGAATAAGCCTTGGGAGGACGAAAATGACCTAAATGTTCAACCAATGACACAAATGTACTTATTGGATGCACAAGATTGGTTAAAAACCCTAATTGGACGAGAATAAGCCTTAGGAGGAGGAAAATGACCTAAATGTTCAACCAGTGACACAAAATCACTTATTGGATGCACAAGATTGGTTAAAAACCCTAATTGGACGAGAATAAGCCTAGGGAGGACGAAAATGACCTAAATGTTCAACCAATGACACAAATGTACTTATTGGATGCACAAGATTGGTTAAAAACCCTAATTGGACGAGAATAAGCCTTGGGAGGACGAAAATGACCTAAATGTTCAACCAATGGCACAAAATCACTTATTGGATGCATAAGATTGTTAAAAAACCCTAATTGGACGAGAATAAGCCTAGGGAGGACGAAAATGACCTAAATGTTCAACCAATGACACAAAATCACTTATTGGATGCACAAGATTGGTTAAAAACCCTAATTGGACGAGAATAAGCCTAGGGAGGACGAAAATGAGCTAAATATTCAACCATTGACACAAAATCACTTATTGGATGCACAAGATTGGTTCAAAACCCTAATTGGACGAGAATAAGCCTAGGGAGGACGAAAATGACCTAAATGTTCAACCAATGACACAAAATCACTTATTGGATGCACAAGATTGGTTAAAAACCCTAATTGGACGAGAATAAGCCTAGGGAGGACGAAAATGACCTAAATGTTCAACCAATGACACAAATGTAGTTATTGGATGCACAAGATTGGTTAAAAATCCTAATTGGACGAGAATAAGCCTAGGGAGGACGAAAATGACCTAAATGTTCAACCAATGACACAAAATCACTTATTGGATGCACAAGATTGGTTAAAAACCCTAATTGGACGAGAATAAGCCTAGGGAGGACGAAAATGACCTAAATGTTCAACCAATGACACAAAATCACTTATTGGATGCGCATGATTGGTTTAAAACCCTAATTGGACGAGAATAAGCCTAGGGAGGACGAAAATGACCTAAATGTTCAACCAATGACACAAAATCACTTATTGGATGCACAAGATTGGTTAAAAACCCTAATTGGACGAGAATAAGCCTAGGGAGGACGAAAATGACCTAAATGTTCAACCAATGACACAAAATCACTTATTGGATGCACAAGATTGGTTAAAAACCCTAATTGGACGAGAATAAGCCTAGGGAGGACGAAAATGACCTAAATGTTCAACCAATGACACAAAATCACTTAGTGGATGCACAAGATTGGTTAAAAACCCTAATTGGACGAGAATAAGCATAAGGAGAACGAAAATGACCTAAATGTTCAATCAATGACATAAAATCACTTATTGGATGCACAAGATTGATAAAAACCCTAATTGGACGAGAATAAGCCTAGGGAGGACGAAAATGACCTAAATGTTCAACCAATGACACAAATGTACTTATTGGATGCACAAGATTGGTTAAAAACCCTAATTGGACGAGAATAAGCCTAGGGAGGACGAAAATGACCTAAATGTTCAACCAATGACACAAAATCACTTATTTGATGCACAAGATTGGATAAAAACCCTAATTGGACGAGAATAAGCCTTAGGAGGACGAAAATGACCTAAATGTTCAACCAATGACACAAAATCACTTATTGGATGCACAAGATTGGTTAAAAACCCTAATTGGACGAGAATAAGCTTTTGGAGGACATAAATGACCTAAATGTTCAACCAATGACACAAATGTACTTATTGGATCCACAAGATTGGTTAAAAACCCTAATTGTCGAGAATAAGCCTTGGGAGGACGAAAATAACCTAAATGTTCAACCAATGACACAAAATCACTTATTGGATGCACAAGATTGGTTAAAAACAATAATTGGACGAGAATAAGCCTAGGGAGGACGAAAATGACCTAAATGTTCAACCAATGACACAAAATCACTTATTGGATGCACAAGATTGGTTAAAAACCCTAATTGGACGAGAATAAGCCTAGGGAGGACGAAAATGACCAAAATGTTCAACCAATGACACAAATTCACTTATTGGATGCACAAGATTGGTTAAAAACCCTAATTGGACGAGAATAAGCCTTGGGAGGACGAAAATGACCTAAATGTTCAACCAATGACACAAATAAACTTATTGGATGCACAAGATTGGTTAAAAACCCTAATTGGACGAGAATAAGCCTAGGGAGTACGAAAATGACCTAAATGTCCAACCAATGACACAAAATCACTTATTGGATGCACAAGATTGGTTAAAAACCCTAATTGGACGAGAATAAGCCTTGGGAGGACGAAAATGACCTAAATGTTCAACCAATGACACAAGTGTACTTATTTATTGGATGCACAAGATTGGTTAAAAACCCTAATTGGACGAGAATAAGCTTAGGGAGGACGAAAATGACCTAAATGTTCAACCAATGACACAAAATCACTTATTGGATGCACAAGATTGGTTAAAAACCCTAATTGGACGAGAATAAGCCTAGAGAGGACGAAAATGACCTAAATGTTCAACCAATGACACAAATGTACTTATTGGATGCACAAGATAAACTAAAAACCCTAATTGGACGAGAATCAGCCTAGGGAGGACGAAAATGACCTAAATGTTCAACCAATGGCACAAAATCACTTATTGGATGCACAAGATTGTTTAAAAACCCTAATTGGACGAGAATAAGCCTAGGGAGGACGAAAATGACCTAAATGTTCAACCAATGACACAAAATCACTTATTGGATGCACAAGATTGGTTAAAAACCCTAATTGGACGAGAATAAGCCTAGGGAGGACGAAAATGACATAAATTTTCAATCAATGACACAAATGTACTTATTGGATGCACAAGATTGGTTAAAAACCCTAATTGGACGAGAATAAGCCTTGGCAGGACGAAAATGACCTAAATGTTCAACCAATGACACAAAATCACTTATTGGATGCACAAGATTGGTTAAAAACCCTAATTGGACGAGAATATTCCTTTGGAGGACATAAATGACCTAAATGTTCAACCAATGACACAAATGTACTTATTGGATGCACAAGATTGGTTAAAAACCCTAATTGGACGAGAATAAGCCTTGGGAGGACGAAAATGACCTAAATGTTCAACCAATGGCACAAAATCACTTATTGGATGCACAAGATTGTTAAAAAACCCTAATTGGACGAGAATAACCCTAAGTAGGACGAAAATGACCTAAATGTTCAACCAATGACACAAATTCACTTATTGGATGCACAAGATTGGTTAAAAACCCTAATTGGACAATAATGAGCCTTAAGAGGACGAAAATGACCTAAATGTTCAACCAATGACACAAATAAACTTATTGGATGCACAAGATTGGTTAAAAACCCTAATTGGACGAGAATAAGCCTAGGGAGGACGAAAATGACCTAAATGTTCAACCAATGACACAAAATCACTTATTGGATGCACAAGATAGGTTAAAAACCCTAATTGGACGAGAATGAGCCTAGGGAGGACGAAAATGACATAAATGTTCAACCAATGACACAAAATCACTTATTTGATGCACAAGATTGGTTAAAAACCCAAATTGGACGAGAATAAGCCTTGGGAGGACGAAAATGACCTTAATGTTCAACCAATGACACAAGTGTACTTATTGGATGCACAAGATTGGTAAAAAACCCTAATTGGACGAGAATAAGCCTAGGGAGGACGAAAATGACCTAAATGTTCAACCAATGACACAAAATCACTTATTGGATGCACAAGATTGGTTAAAAACCCTAATTGGATGAGAATAAGCCATGGGAGGACAAAAATGACCTAAATGTTCAACCAATGACACAAATGTGCTTATTGGATGCACAAGATTGGTTAAAAACCCTAATTGGACGAGAATAAGCCTAGGGAGGACGAAAATGACTTAAATGTTCAAACAATGACACAAAATCACTTATTGGATGCACAAGATTGTTTAAAAACCCTAATTGGACGAGAATAAGTCTAGGGAGGACGAAAATGACCTAAATGTTCAACCAATGACACAAAATCACTTATTGGATGCACAAGATTGGTCAAAAACCCTAATTGGACGAGAATAAGCCTAGGGAGGACGAAAATGACCTAAATGTTCAACCAATGACACAAAATCACTTATTGGATGCACAAGATTGGTTAAAAACCCTAATTGGACGAGAATGAGCCTAGGGAGGACGAAAATGACATAAATGTTCAACCAATGACACAAAATCACTTATTTGATTTACAAGATTGGTTAAACACCCTAATTGGACGAGAATAAGCCTTGGGACGACGAAAATGACCTAAATGTTCAACCAATTACACAAATAAACTTATTGGATGCACAAGATTGGTTAAAAACCCTAATTGGACGAGAATAAGCCTAGGGAGGACGAAAATGACATAAATGTTCAACCAATGACACAAAATCACTTATTGGATGCACAAGAATGGTTAAAAACCCAAATTGGACGAGAATAAGCCTAGGGAGGACGAAAATGACCTAAATGTTCAACCAAAGACACAAAATCACTTATTGGATGCACAAGATTGGTTAAAAACCCAAATTGGACGAGAATAAGCCAAGGGACGACGAAAATGACCTAAATGTTCAACCAAAGACACAAAATCACTTATTGGATGCACAAGATTGGTTAAAAACCCTAATTGGACGAGAATAAGCCTTGGGAGGACGAAAATGACCTAACTGTTCAACAAATGACACAAAATCACTTATTGGATGCACAACATTGGTTAAAAACCCTAATTGGACGAGAATAAGCCTAGGGAGCACGAAAATGACCTAAATGTTCAATCAATGACACAACTGTACTTATTGGATGCACAAGATTGGTTAAAAACCCTAATTGGACGAGAATAAGCCTTGGCAGGACGAAAATGACCTAAATGTTCAACCAATGGCACAAAATCACTTATTCGATGCACAAGATTGGTTAAAAACCCTAATTGGACGAGAATAAGCTTTGGGAGGACGAAAATGACCTAAATGTTCAACCAATGACACAAATGTACTTATTGGATGCACAAGATAGGTTAAAAACCCTAATTGGACGAGAATAAGCCTTGGGAGGACAAAAATGACCTAAATGTTCAACCAATGACACAAATAAACTTATTGGATGCACAAGATTGGTTAAAAACCCTAATTGGACGAGAATAAGCCTAGGGAGGAGGAAAATGACCTAAATGTTCAACCAATGACACAAAATCACTTATTGGATGCACAAGATTGGTTAAAAACCCTAATTGGACGAGAATGAGCCTAGGGAGGACGAAAATGACATAAATGTTCAACCAATGACACAAAATCACTTATTTGATGCACAAGATTGGTTAAAAACCCTAATTGGACGAGAATAAGCCTCGGGAGGACGAAAATGACCTAAATGTTCAACCAATGACCCAAGTGTACTTATTGGATGCACAAAATTGGTTAAAAACCCTAATTGGACGAGAATAAGCCTAGGGAGGACGAAAATGACCTAAATGTTCAACCAATGACACAAAATCACTTATTGGATGCACAAGATTGGTTAAAAACCCTAATTGGACGAGAATAAGCCTAGGGAGGACGAAAATGACCTAAATGTTCAACCAATGGCACAAAATCATTTATTACTTGCACAAGATTGGTTAAAAACCCTAATTGGACGAGAATAAGCCTAGGGAGGACGAAAATGACCTAAATGTTCAACCAATGACACAAAATCACTTATTGGATGCACAAGATTGGTTAAAAACCCTAATTGGACGAGAATAAGCCTAGGGAGGACGAAAATGACCTAAATGTTCAACCAATGACACAAGTGTACTTATTGGATGCTCAAGATTGGTTAAAAACCCTAATTGGACGAGAATAAGCCTAGGGAGGACGAAAATGACCTAAATGTTCAACCAATGACACAAATGTACTTATTGGATGCACAAGATTGGTTAAAAACCCTAATTGGACGAGAATAAGCCTAGGGAGGACGAAAATGACCTAAATGTTCAACCAATGACACAAAATCACTTATTGGATGCACAAGATTGGTTAAAAACCCTAATTGGACGAGAATAAGCCTTCGGAAGACGAAAATAACCTAAATGTTCAACCAATGACACAAAATCAATTATTGGATGCACAAGATTGGTTAAAAACCCTAATTGGACGAGAATAAGCCTTGGGAGGACGAAAATGACCTAAATGTTCAACCAATGACACAAAAGTACTTATTGGATGCACAAGATTGGTTAAAAACCCTAATTGGACGAAAATAAGCCTTGGGAGGACGAAAATGACCTAAATGTTCAACCAATGACACAAATGTACTTATTCGATGCACAAGATTGGTTAAAAACTCTAATTGCACGAGAATAAGCCCTTGGAGGACGAAAAATGACCTAAATGTTCAAACAATGACACAAAATCACTTATTGGATGAACAAGATTGGTTAAAAACCCTAATTGGACGAGAATAAGCCTAGGGAGGACGAAAATGACCTAAATGTTCAACCAATGACACAAAATCACTTATTGGATGCACAAGATTGGTTAAAAACCCTAATTGGAGAAGAATAAGCCTAGGGAGGACGAAAAATGACCTAAATGTTCAACCAATGACACAAAATCACTTATTGGATGCACAAGATTGTTAAAAACCCTAATTGGACGAGAATAAGCCTTGGGAGGACGAAAATGACCTAAATGTTCAACCAATGACACAAAAGTACGTATTGGATGCACAAGATTGGTTAAAAACCCTAATTGGACGAGAATAAGCCTTGGGAGGACGAAAATGACCTAAATGTTCAACCAATGACACAAAATCACTTATTGGATGCACAAGATTGGTTAAAAACCCTAATTGGACAAGAATAAGCCTAGGGAGGACGAAAATGACCTAAATGTTCAACCAAAGACACAAAATCACTTATTGGATGCACAAGATTGGTTAAAAACCCTAATTGGACGAGAATAAGCCTTGGGAGGACGAAAATGACCTAAATGTTCAACCAATGACACAAAATCACTTATTCGATGCACAAGATTGGGTAAAAACCCTAATTGGACGAGAATAAGCCTTGGGAGGACGAAAATGACCTAAATGTTCAACCAATGACACAAATGTACTTATTGGATGCACAAGATTGGTTAAAAACCCTAATTGGACGAGAATAAGCCTTGGGAGAACGAAAATGACCTAAATGTTCAACCAATGACACAAATGCACTTATTGGATGCACAAGATTGGTTAAAAACCCTAATTGGACGAGAATAAGCCTTGGGAGGACGAAAATGACCTAAATGTTCAACCAATGACACAAATGTACTTATTGGATGCAAAAGATTGGTTAAAACCGTAATTGGACGAGAATAAGCCTTGAGAGGACGAAAATGACCTAAATGTTCAACCAATGACACAAAATCACTTATTGGATGCACAAGATTGGTTAAAAACCCTAATTGGACGAGAATAAGCCTAGGGAGGACGAAAATGACCTAAATGTTCAACCAATGACACAAAATCACTTATTTGATGCACAAGATTGGTTTAAAACCCTAATTGGACGAGAATAAGCCTAGGGAGAACGAAAATGACCTAAATGTTCAACCAATGACACAAAATCACTTATTGGATGCACAAGATTGGTTAAAAACCCTAATTGGACGAGAATAAGCCTAGGGAGGACGAAAATGACCTAAATGTTCAACCAATGACACAAGAGTACTTATTGGATGCACAAGATTGGTTAAAAACCCTAATTGGACGAGAATAAGCTTAGGGAGGACGAAAATGACCTAAATGTTCAACCAATGACACAAAATCACTTATTGGATGCACAAGATTGGTTAAAAACCCTAATTGGACGAGAATAAGCTTTGGGAGGACGAAAATGACCTAAATGTTCAACAGTGACACAAATGTACTTATTGGATGCACAAGATTGGTTAAAAACTCTAATTGGAAGAGAATAAGCCTTGGGAGGACGAAAATGACCTAAATGTTCAACCAATGACACAAAATCACGTATTGAATGCACAAGATTGGTTAAAAACCCTAATTGGACGAGAATAAGCCTAGGGAGGACGAAAATGACCTAAATGTTCAACCAATGACACAAAATCACTTATTGGATGCACAAGATTGGTTAAAAACCCTAATTGGACGAGAATAAGCCTAGGGAGGACGAAAATGACCTAAATGTTCAACCAATGACACAAAATCACTTATTGGATGCACAAGATTGGTTAAAAACCCTAATTGGACGAGAATAAGCCTTGGGAGGACAAAAATAACCTAAAGGTTCAACCAATGACACAAATGTACTTATTGGATGCACAAGATTGGTTAAAAACCCTAATTGGACGAGAATAAGCCTAGGGAGGACGAAAATGACCTAAATGTTCAACCAATGACACAAAATCACTTATTGGATGCACAAGATTGGTTAAAAACCCTAATTGGACGAGAATAAGCCTAGGGATGAAAAAAATGACCTAAATGTTCAACCAATGACACAAAATCACTTATTTGATGCACAAGATTGGTTAAAAACCCTAATTGGACGAGAATAATCCTTGGGAGGACGAAAATGACCTAAATGTTCAACCAATGACACAATTGTACTTATTGGATGCACAAGATTGGTTAAAAACCCTAATTGGACGAGAATAAGCCTAGGGAGGACGAAAATGACCTAAATGTTCAACCAATGACACAAAATCACTTATTCGATGCACAAGATTGGTTAAAAACCCTAATTGGACGAGAATAAGCCTCGGGAGGACGAAAATGACCTAAATGTTCAACCAATGACACAAAATCACTTATTGGATGCACAAGATTGGTTAAAAACCCTAATTGGACGAGAATAAGCATTGGGAGGACGAAAATGACCTAAATGTTCTTACAATGACACAAATGTACTAATTGGATGCACAAGATTGGTTAAAAACCCTAATTGGACGAGAATAAGCCTAGGGAGGACGAAAATGACCTAAATGTTCAACCAATGACACAAAATCACTTATTGGATGCACAAGATTGGTTAAAAACCCTAATTGGACGACAATAAGCCTCGGGAGGACGAAAATGACCTAAATGTTCAACCAATGACACAAAATCACTTATTGGATGCACAAGATTGGTTAAAAACCCTAATTGGAAGAGAATAAGCCTAGGGAGGACGAAAATGACCTAAATGTTCAACCAATGACACAAAATCACTTATTGGATGCACAAGATTGGTTAAAAACCCTAATTGGACGAGAATAAGCATTGGGAGGACGAAAATGACCTAAATTTCAACCAATGACACAAATAAACTTATTGGATGCACAAGATTGGTTAAAAACCCTAATTGGACGAGAATAAGCCTAGGGAGGACGAAAATGACCTAAATGTTCAACCAATGACACAAAATCACTTATTGGATGCACAAGATTGGTTAAAAACCCTAATTGGACGAGAATAAGCCTAGGGAGGACGAAAATGACCTAAATGTTCAACCAATGACACAAGAGTACTTATTGGATGCACAAGATTGGTTAAAAACCCTAATTGGACGAGAATAAGCTTAGGGAGGACGAAAATGACCTAAATGTTCAACCAATGACACAAAATCACTTATTGGATGCACAAGATTGGTTAAAAACCCTAATTGGACGAGAATAAGCTTTGGGAGGACGAAAATGACCTAAATGTTCAACAGTGACACAAATGTACTTATTGGATGCACAAGATTGGTTAAAAACTCTAATTGGAAGAGAATAAGCCTTGGGAGGACGAAAATGACCTAAATGTTCAACCAATGACACAAAATCACGTATTGAATGCACAAGATTGGTTAAAAACCCTAATTGGACGAGAATAAGCCTAGGGAGGACGAAAATGACCTAAATGTTCAACCAATGACACAAAATCACTTATTGGATGCACAAGATTGGTTAAAAACCCTAATTGGACGAGAATAAGCCTAGGGAGGACGAAAATGACCTAAATGTTCAACCAATGACACAAAATCACTTATTGGATGCACAAGATTGGTTAAAAACCCTAATTGGACGAGAATAATCCTAGGGAGGACGAAAATGACCTAAATGTTCAACCAATGACACAATTGTACTTATTGGATGCACAAGATTGGTTAAAAACCCTAATTGGACGAGAATAAGCCTAGGGAGGACGAAAATGACCTAAATGTTCAACCAATGACACAAAATCACTTAGTGGATGCACAAGATTGGTTAAAAACCCTAATTGGACGAGAATAAGCCTAGGGAGGACGAACATGACCTAAATGTTCAACCAATGACACAAAATCACTTATTTGATGCACAAGATTTGTTAAAAACCCTAATTGGACGAGAATAATCCTTGGGAGGACGAAAATGACCTAAATGTTCAACCAATGACACAAAATAAATTATTGGATGCACAAGATTGGTTAAAAACCCTAATTGGACGAGAATAAGCCTTGGGAGGACGAAAATGACCTAAATGTTCAACCAATGACACAAAATCACTTATTGGATGCACAAGATTGGTTAAAAACCCTAATTGGACGAGAATAAGCCTAGGGAGGACGAAAATGACCTAAATGTTCAACCAATGACACAAAATCACTTATTGGATACACAACATTGGTTAAAAACCTAATTGGACGAGAATGAGCCTAGGGAGGACGAAAATGACATAAATGTTCAACCAATGACACAAAATCACTTTTTTGATGCACAAGATTGGTTCAAAACCCTAATTGGACGAGAATAAGCTTTGGGAGGACGAAAATGACCTAAATATTCAACCAATGGCACAAAATCACTTATTGGATGCACAAGATTGTTAATAAACCCTAATTGGACGAGAATAAGCCTAGGGAGGACGAAAATGACCTAAATGTTCAACCAATGACACAAAATCACTTATTGGATGCACAAGATTGGTTAAACACCCTAATTGGACGAGAATAAGCCTAGGGAGGACGAAAATGACCTAAATGTTCAACCAATGACACAAAATCACTTATTGGATGCACAAGATTGGTTAAAAACCCTAATTGGACGAGAATGAGCCTAGGGAGGACGAAAATGACATAAATGTTCAACCAATGACACAAAATCACTTATTTGATTCACAAGATTGGTTAAACACCCTAATTGGACGAGAATAAGCCTTGGGACGACGAAAATGACCTAAATGTTCAACCAATGACACAAGTGTACTTATTGGATGCACAAGATTGGTTAAAAACCCTAATTGGACGAGAATATGCCTAAGGAGGACGAAAATGACCTAAATGTTCAACCAATGACACAAAATCACTTATTGGATGCACAAGATTGGTTAAAAACCCTAATTGGACGAGAATAAGCCTAGGGAGGACGAAAATGACCTAAATGTTCAACCAATGACACAAAATCACTTATTGGATGCACAAGATTGGTTAAAAACCCTAATTCGAAGAGAATAACCCTAGGGAGGACGAAAATGACCTAAATGTTCAACCAATGACACAAATGTACTTATTGGATGCACAAGATTGGTTAAAAACCCTAATTGGATGAGAATAAGCCTTGTCAAGACGAAAATGACCTAAATGTTCAACCAATGGCACAAAATCACTTATTGGATGCACAAGATTGTTAAAAAACCCTAATTGGACGAGAATAAGCCTAGGGAGGACGAAAATGACCTAAATGTTCAACCAATGACACAAAATCACTTATTGGATGCACAAGATTAGATAAAAACCCTAATTGGACGAGATGAAGTCTTCAGAGGACGAAAATGACCTAAATGTTCAACCAATGACACAAAATCACTTATTGGATGCACAAGATTGGTTAAAAACCCTAATTGGACGAGAATAAGCTTTTGGAGGACATCAATGACCTACATGTTCAACCAATGACACAAATGTACTTATTGGATGCACAAGATTGGTTAAAAACCCTAATTGGACGAGAATAAGCCTAGGGAGGACGAAAATGACCTAAATGTTCAACCAATGACACAAAATCACTTATTGGATGCACAAGATTGGTTAAAAACCCTAATTGGACGAGAATAAGCCTTAGGACGACGAAAATGACCTAAATGTTCAACCAATGACACAAAATCACTTATTGGATGCACAAGATTGGTTAAAAACCCTAATTGGACGAGAATAAGCCTTGGGAGGACGAAAATGACCTAAATGTTCAACCAATGACACAAAATCACTTATTGGATGCACAAGATTGGTTAAAAACACTAATTGGACGAGAATAAGCCTTGCGAGGACGAAAATGACCTAAATGTTCAACCAATGACACAAAATCACTTATTGGATGCACAAGATTGGTTAAAAACCCTAATTGAACGAGAATAAGCATTGGGAGGACGAAAATGACCTAAATGTTCAACCAATGACACAAATGTACTAATTGGATGCACAAGATTGGTTAAAAACCCTAAGTGGACGAGAATAAGCCTAGGGAGGACGAAAATGACCTAAATGTTCAACCAATGACACAAATGTACTTATTGGACGCACAAGATTGGTTAAAAACCCTAATTGGACGAGAATAAGCCTTGGGAGGACGAAAATGACCTAAATGTTCAACCAATGACAGAAATGTACTTATTGGATGCACAAGATTGGTTAAAAACCCTAATTGGACGAGAATAAGCCTTGGGAGGACGTAAATGACCTAAATGTTCAACGTATGGCACAAAATCACCTATTGGATGCACAAGATTGGTTAAAAACCCTAATTGGACGAGAATAAGCCTAGGGAGGACGAAAATGACCTAAATGTTCAACCAATGACACAAAATCACTTATTGGATGCACAAGATTGGTTAAAAACCCTAATTGGACGAGAATAAGCCTAGGGAGGACGAAAATGACCTAAATGTTCAACCAATGACACAAAATCACTTATTGGATGCACAAGATTGGTTAAAAACCCTAATTGGACGAGAATGAGCTTATGGAGGACGAAAATGACCTAAATGTTCAACCAATGACACAAAATCACTTATTGGATGCACAAGATTGGTTAAAAACCCTAATTGGACGAGAATAAGCCTTGGGAGGACGAAAATGACCTAAATGTTCAACCAATGACACAAATGTTTTTATTTGATGCACAAGATTGGTTAAAAACCCTAATTGGACGAGAATAAGCCTTGGGAGGACGAAAATGACCTAAATGTTCAACCAATGACACAAATGTACTTATTGGATGCACAAGATTGGTTAAAAACCCTAATTGGACGAGAATAAGCCTTGGGAGAACGAAAATGACCTAAATGTTCAACCAATGACACAAAATCACTTGTTGGATGCACAAGATTGGTTAAAAACCCTAATTGGCCGAGAATATGCCTTGGGAGGACGAAAATGACCTAAATGTTCAACCAATGACACAAATGTACTTATTGGATGCACAAGATTGGTTAAAAACCCTAATTGGACGAGAATAAGCCTTGGGAGGACGAAAATGACCTAAATGTTCAACCAATGACACAAATGTACTTATTGGATGCATTAGATTGGTTAAAAACCCTAATTGGACGAGAATAAGCCTTGGGAGGACGAAAATGACCTAAATGTTCAACCAATGACACAAATATACTTATTGGATGCACAAGATTGGTTAAAAACCCTAATTGGACGAGAATAAGTCTTGGGAGGACGAAAATGACCTAAATGTTCAACCAATGACACAAAATCACTTATTGGATGCACAAGATTGGTTAAAAACCCTAATTGGACGAGAATAAGCCTAGGGAGGACGAAAATGACGTAAATGTTCAACCAATGACACAAATGTACTTATTGGATGCACAAGATAAATTAAAAACCCTAATTGGAAGAGAATAAGCCTAGGGAGGACGAAAATGGCCTAAATGTTCAACCAATGACACAAAATCACTTATTGGATGCACAAGATTAGTTAAAAACCCTAATTGGCAGAGAATAAGCCTTGGGAGGACAAAAATGACCTAAATGTTCAACCAATGACACAAATAAACTTATTGGATGCACAAGATTGGTTAAAAACCCTAATTGGACGAGAATAAGCCTAGGGAGGACGAAAATGACCTAAATGTTCAACCAATGACACAAAATCACTTATTGGATGCACAAGATTGGTTAAAAACCCTAATTGGACGAGAATAAGCCTTGGGAGGACAAAAATAACCTAAAGGTTCAACCAATGACACAAATGTACTTATTGGATGCACAAGATTGGTTAAAAACCCTAATTGGACGAGAATAAGCCTAGGGAGGACGAAAATGACCTAAATGTTCAACCAATGACACAAAATCACTTATTGGATGCACAAGATTGGTTAAAAACCCTAATTGGACAACAATAAGCCCTTGGAGGACGAAAATGACCTAAGTGTTCAACCAATGGCACAAAATCACTTATTGGATGCACAAGATTGGTTAAAAACCCTAATTGGACGAGAATAAGCCTAGGGAGGACGAAAATGACCTAAATGTTCAACCAATGACACAAAATCACTTATTGGATGCACAAGATTGGTTAAAAACCCTAATTGGACGAGAATAAGCCTTGGGAGGACAAAAATGACCTAAATCTTTAACCAATGACACAAATGTACTTATTGGATGCACAAGATTGGTTAAAACCCCTAATTGGACGAGAATAAGTCTAGGGAGGACGAAAATGACCTAAATGTTCAACCAATAACACAAAATCACTTATTGGATGCACAAGATTTCTTAAAAACCCTAATTGGACGAGAATAAGCCTTGGGAGGAAGAAAATGACCTAAATTTTCAACCTATGACACAAAATCACTTATTGGATGCACAAGATTGGTTAAAAACCCTAATTGGATGAGAATAAGCCTAGCGAGGACGAAAATGACCTAAATGTTCAAACAATGACACAAAATCACTTATTGGATGCACAAGATTGGTTAAAAACCCTAATTGGACGAGAATAAGCCTTGGGAGGATGAAAATGATCTAAATGTTCAACCAATGACACAAAATCACTTATTGGATGCACAAGATTGGTTAAAAACCCTAATTGGACGAGAATAAGCCTAGGGAGGACGAAAATGACCTAAATGTTCAACCAATGACACAAAAGTACTTATTTGATGCACAAGATTGGTTAAAAACCCTAATTGGACGAGAATAAGCCTAGGGAGGACGAAAATGACCTAAATGTTCAACCAATGACACAAAATCACTTATTGGATGCACAAGATTGGTTAAAAACCCTAATTGGACGCGAATAAGCCTTGGGAGGATGAAAATGACCTAAATGTTCAACCATTGACACAAATGTACTTATTGGATGCAAATGATTGGTTAAAAACCCTAATTGGATGTGAATAAGCCTTGGGAGGATGAAAAATGACCTAAATGTTCAACCAATGACACAAATGTACTTATTGGATGCACAAGATTGGTTAAAAACCCTAATTGGACGAGAATAAGCCTAGGGAGGACGAAAATGACCTAAATGTTCAACCAATGACACAAAATCACTTATTGGATGCACAAGATTGGTTAAAAACCCTAATTGGACGAGAATAAGCCTTGGGAGGACGAAAATGACCTAAATGTTCAACCAATGGTACAAAATCACTTATTGGATGCACAAACTTGGTTAAAAACCCTAATTGGACGAGAATAAGCCTAGGGAGGACGAAAATGACCTAAATGTTCAACCAATGACACAAAATCACTTATTGGATGCACAAGATTGGTTAAATACCCTAATTGGACGAGAATAAGCCTAGGGAGGACGAAAATGACCTAAATGTTCAACCAATGACACAAAATCACTTATTGGATGCACAAGATTGGTTAAAAACCCTAATTGGACGAGAATAAGCATTGGGAGGATGAAAATGACCTAAATGTTCAACCAATGCCACAAATGTAGTTATTGGATGCACAAGATTGGTTAAAAACTCTAATTGGACGAGAATTAGCCTTGGGAGGACAAAAATGACCTACATGTTCAACCAATGACACAAATGTACTTATTGGATGCACAAGATTGCTTAAAAACCCTAATTGGACGAGAATAAGCCTTGGGAGGACGAAAATGACCTAAATGTTCAACCAATGACACAAATGTTGTTATTGGATGCACAAGATTGGTTAAAAACCCTAATTGACGAGAATAAACCTTGGGAGGACGAAAATGACCTACATGTTCAACATATGACACAAATGTACTTTTGGATGCACAAGATTGGTTAAAAACCCTAGATCGACGAGAATAAGCCTTGGAAGGATGAAAATGACCTAAATGTTCAACCAATGACACAAAATCACTTATTGGATGCACAAGATTGGTTAAAAACCCTAATTGGACGAGAATAAGCCTAGGGAGGACGAAAATGACCTAAATGTTCAACCAATGACACAAAATCACTTATTGGATGCACAAGATTGGTTAAAAACCCTAATTCGAAGAGAATAACCCTAGGGAGGACGAAAATGACCTAAATGTTCAACCAATGACACAAATGTACTTATTGGATGCACAAGATTGGTTAAAAACCCTAATTGGATGAGAATAAGCCTTGGCAAGACGAAAATGACCTAAATGTTCAACCAATGGCACAAAATCACTTATTGGATGCACAAGATTGTTAAAAAACCCTAATTGGACGAGAATAAGCCTAGGGAGGACGAAAATGACCTAAATGTTCAACCAATGACACAAAATCACTTATTGGATGCACAAGATTGGTTAAAAACCCTAATTGGACGAGAATAAGCCTTGAGAGGACGAAAATGACCTAAATGTTCAACCAATGACACAAATAAACTTATTGGATGCACAAGATTGGTTAAAAATCCTAATTGGACGAGAAAAAGCCTAGGGAGGACGAAAATGACCTAAATGTTCAACCAATGACACAAAATCACTTATTGGATGCACAAGATTGGTTAAAAACCCTAATTAGACGAGAATGAGCCTAGGGAGGACGAAAATGACATAAATGTTCAACCAATGACACAAAATCACTTATTTGATTTACAAGATTGGTTAAACACCCTAATTGGACGAGAATAAGCCTTGGGACGACGAAAATGACCTAAATGTTCAACCAATTACACAAATAAACTTATTGGATGCACAAGATTGGTTAAAAACCCTAATTGGACGAGAATAAGCCTAGGGAGGACGAAAATGACCTAAATGTTCAACCAATGACACAAAATCACTTATTGGATGCACAAGATTGATTAAAAACCCTAATTGGACGAGAATAAACCTTGGGAGGACGAAAATGACCTAAATGTTCAACCAATGACACAAATTTACTTATTGGATGCACAAGATTGGTTAAAAACCCTAATTGGACGAGAATAAGCCTTGGGAGGACGAAAATGACCTAAATGTTCAACCAATGACACAAAATCACTTATTGGATGCACTAGATTGGTTAAAAACCCTAATTGGACGAGAATATGCCTTGGGAGGACAAAAATGACCTAAATGTTCAACCAATGACACAAATGTACTTATTGGATGCACAAGATTGGTTAAAAACCCTAATTGGACGAGAATAAGCATTGGGAGGACGAAAATGACCTAAATGTTCAACCAATGACACAAATTTACTTATTGGATGCACAATATTGGTTAAAAACCCTAATTGGACGAGAATAAGCCTTGGGAGGACGAAAATGACCTAAATGTTCAACCAATGACACAAAATCACTTATTGGATGCACAAGATTGGTTAAAAACCCTAATTGGACGAGAATAAGCCTTAGGAGGACGAAAATGACCTAAATGTTCAACAAATGACACAAAATCACTAATTGGATGCACAAGATTGGTTAAAAACCCTAATTGGACGAGAATAAGCCTTGGGAGGACGAAAATGACCTAAATGTTCAACCAATGACACAAAATCACTTATTGGATGCACAAGATTGGTTAAAAACCCTAATTGGACAAGAATAAGTCCCTGGAGGATGAAAATGACCTAAATGTTCAACCAATGACACAAAATCACTTATTGGATGCACAAGATTGGTTAAAAACCCTAATTGGACGAGAATAAGCCTTGGGAGGACGAAAATGACCTAAATGTTCAACCAATGACACAAATGTACTTATTGGATGCACAAGATTGGTTAAAAACCCTAATTGGGCGAGAATAAGCCTTGAGAGGACGAAAATGACCTAAATGTTCAACCAATGACACAAAATCACTTATTGGATGCACAAGATTGGTTAAAAACCCTAATTGGACGAGAATAAGCCTAGGGAGGACGAAAATGACCTAAATGTTCAACCAATGACACAAAATCACTTATTGGATGCACAAGATTGGTTAAAAACCCTAATTGGACGAGAATAAGCCTAGGGAAAACGAAAATGACCTAAATATTCAACCAATGACACAAAATCACTTATTCCATGCACAAGATTGGTTAAAAACCCTAATTGGACGAGAATAAGCCTAGGGAGGACGAAAATGACCTAAATGTTTAACACATGACACAAAATCACTTATTCGATGCACAAGATTGGTTAAAAACCCTAATTGGACGAGAATAAGCCTAGGGAGGACGAAAATGACCTAAATGTTCAACCAATGACACAAAATCACTTATTGGATGCACAAGATTGGTTAAAAACCCTAATTCGAAGAGAATAACCCTAGGGAGGACGAAAATGACCTAAATGTTCAACCAATGACACAAATGTACTTATTGGATGCACAAGATTGGTTAAAAACCCTAATTGGATGAGAATAAGCCTTGGCAAGACGAAAATGACCTAAATGTTCAACCAATGGCACAAAATCACTTATTGGATGCACAAGATTGTTAAAAAACCCTAATTGGACGAGAATAAGCCTAGGGAGGACGAAAATGACCTAAATGTTCAACCAATGACACAAAATCACTTATTGGATGCACAAGATTGGTTAAAAACCCTAATTGGACGAGAATAAGCCTTGAGAGGACGAAAATGACCTAAATGTTCAACCAATGACACAAATAAACTTATTGGATGCACAAGATTGGTTAAAAATCCTAATTGGACGAGAAAAAGCCTAGGGAGGACGAAAATGACCTAAATGTTCAACCAATGACACAAAATCACTTATTGGATGCACAAGATTGGTTAAAAACCCTAATTTGACGAGAATGAGCCTAGGGAGGACGAAAATGACATAAATGTTCAACCAATGACACAAAATCACTTATTTGATTTACAAGATTGGTTAAACACCCTAATTGGACGAGAATAAGCCTTGGGACGACGAAAATGACCTAAATGTTCAACCAATTACACAAATAAACTTATTGGATGCACAAGATTGGTTAAAAACCCTAATTGGACGAGAATAAGCCTAGGGAGGACGAAAATGACCTAAATGTTCAACCAATGTCACAAAATCACTTATTGGATGCACAAGATTGGTTAAAAACCCAAATTGGACGAGAATAAGCCTAGGGAGGACGAAAATGACCTAAATGTTCAACCAAAGACACAAAATCACTTATTGGATGCACAAGATTGGTTAAAAACCCAAATTGGACGAGAATAAGCCAAGGGAGGACGAAAATGACCTAAATGTTCAACCAAAGACACAAAATCACTTATTGGATGCACATGATTGGTTAAAAACCCTAATTGGACGAGAATAAGCCTTGGGAGGACGAAAATGACCTAACTGTTCAACCAATGACACAAGACCTAACTGTTCAACCAATGGCACAAAATCACTTATTGGATGCACAAGATTGGTTAAAAACCCTAATTGGACGAGAATAAGCCTTGGGAGGACGAAAATGACCTAAATGTTCAACCAATGACAAAAAATCACTTATTGGATGCACAAGTTTGGTTAAAACCCTAATTGGACGAGAATAAGCCTTGGGAGGACGAAAATGACCTAAATGTTTAACCAATGTCACAAAATCACTTATTGGATGCACAAGATTGGTTAAAAACCCTAATTGGACGACAATAAGCCTTGGGAAGACGAAAATGACCTAAATGTTCAACCAATGACACAAATGTACTTATTGGATGCACAAGATTGGTTAAAAGCCCTAATTCGACGAGAATAAGCCTAGGGAGGACGAAAATGACCTAAATGTTCAACCAATGATACAAAATCACTTATTGGATCCACAAGATTGGTTAAAAACCCTAATTGGACGAGAATAAGCCTTGGGAGAACGAAAATGACCTAAATGTTCAACCAATGACACAAAGGTACTTATTGGATGCACAAGATTGGTTAAAAACCCTAATTGGACGAGAATAAGCCTTGGGAAGACGAAAATGACCTAAATGTTCAACCAATGACACAAATGTACTTATTAGATCCACAAGATTGGTTAAAAGCCCTAATTGGACAAGTAGCCTTGGGAGGACGAAAATGACCTAAATGTTTAACCAATGGCACAAAATCACTTATTGGATGCTCAAGATTGGTTAAAAATCCTAATTGGACGTGAATAAGCCTTGGGATGACGAAAATGACCTAAATGTTCAACCAATAACACAAATGTACTTATTGGATGCACAAGATTGGTTAAAAACCCTAATTGGACGAGAATAAGCCTTGGGACGACGAAAATGACCTAAATGTTCAACCAATGACACAAAATCACTTATTGGATGCACAAGATTGGTTAAAAACCCTAATTGGACGAGAATAAGAATAGGGAGGACGAAAATGACCTAAATGTTCAACCAATGAAACAAAATCACTTATTGGATGCACAAGATTGGTTAAAAACCCTAATTGGACGAGAATAAGCCTAGGGAGGACGAAAATGACCTATATGTTCAACCAATGACACAAATGTACTTATTGGATGCACAAGATTGGTTAAAAACCCTAATTGGACGAGAATAAGCCTAGGGAGGACGAAAATGACCTAAATGTTCAACCAATGACACAAAATCACTTATTGGATGCACAAGATTGGTTAAAAACCCTAATTGGATGAGAATAAGCCTCGGGAGGACGAAAATGACCTAAATGTTCAACCAATGACACAAATGTACTTATTGGATGCACAAGATTGGTTAAAAACCCTAATTGGACGAGAATAAGCCTTGGGAGGACGAAAATGACATAAATGTTCAACCAATGACACAAATTTACTTATTGGATGCACAAGATTGGTTAAAAACCCTAATTGGACGAGAATAAGCCTTGGGAGGACGAAAATGACCTAAATGTTCAACCAATGACACAAATGTACTTATTGGATGCACAAGATTGGTTAAAAACCCTAATTGGACGAGAATAAGCCTTGGGAGGACGAAAATGACCTAAATGTTCAACCTATGACACAAATTTACTTATTGGATGCAAAAGATTGGTTAAAAACCCTAATTGGACGAGAATAAGCCTAGGGAGGATGAAAATGACCTAAATGTTCAACCAATGACACAAAATCACTTATTGGATGCACAAGATTGGTTAAAAACCCTAATTGGACGAGAATAAGCCTTGGGAGGACGAAAATGACCTAAATGTTCAACCAATGACACAAATGTACTTATTGGATGCACAAGATTTGTTAAAAACCCTAATTGGACGAGAATAAGTCTGGGGAGGACGAAAATGACCTAAATGTTCAACCAATGACACAAAATCACCTATTGGATGCACAAGATTTAAAAACCCTAATTGACGAGAATAAGCCTTGGGAGTACGAAATTGACCTAAATGTTCAACCAATGACACAAAATCACTTATTGGATGCACAAGATTGGTTAAAAACCCTAATTGGACGAGAATAAGCCTTGGGAGGACGAAAATGACCTAAATGTTCAACCAATGACACAAATGTACTTATTGGATGCACAAGATTGGTTAAAAACCCTAATTGGACGAGAAAAAGCCTTCGGAGGACGAAAATGACCTAAATGTTCAACCAATGACACAAATTTACTTATTGGATGCACAAGATTGGTTAAAAACCCTAATTGGACGAGAATAAGCCTTGGAAGGACGAAAATGACCTAAATGTTCAACCAATGACACAAAATCACTTATTGGATCCACAAGATTGGTTAAAAACCCTAATTCGACGAGAATAAGCCATGGGAGGACGAAAATGACCTAAATGTTCAACCAATGACACAAAATCACTTATTGGATGCACAAGATTGGTTAAAAACCCTAATTGGACGAGAATAAGCCTTGGGAGGACGAAAATGACCTAAATGTTCAACCAATGACACAAATGTACTTATTGGAATCACAAGATTGGTTAAAAACCCTAATTGGACGAGAATAAGCATTGGGAGGACGAAAATGACCTAAATGTTCAACCAATGACACAAATGTACTTATTGGATGCACAAGATTGGTTAAAAACCCTAATTGGACGAGAATAAGCTTTGGGAGGACGAAAATGACCTAAATGTTCAACCAATGACACAAATATACTTATTGGATGCACAAGATTGGTTAAAAACCCTAATTGGACGAGAATAAGCCTAGGGAGGACGAAAATGACCTAAATGTTCAACCAATGACACAAAATCACTTATTGGATGCACAAGATTGGTTAAAAATTATAATTGGACAAGAATAAGCCTAGGGAGGACGAATATGACCTAAATGTTCAACCAATGACACAAATGTACTTATTGGATGCACAAGATTGGTTAAAAACCCTAATTGGACGAGAATAAGCCTTGGGAAGACGAAAATGACCTAAATGTTCAACCAATGACACAAATGTACTTATTGGATGCACAAGATTGGTTAAAAACCCTAATTGGACGAGAATAAGCCTTGGGAGGACGAAAATGACCTAAATGTTCAACCAATGACACAAATGTACTTATTGGATGCACAAGATTGGTTATAAGCCCTAATTGGACAAGAATAAGCCTTGGGAGGACGAAAATGACCTAAATGTTCAACCAATGACACAAATGTACTTATTGGATGCACAAGATTGGTTAAAAACCCTAATTGGACGAGAATAAGCCTTGGGAGGACGAAAATGACCTAAATGTTCAACCAACAACACAAATGTACTTATTGGATGCACAAGATTGGTTAAAAACCCTAATTGGACGAGAATAAGCCTTGGGAGGACGAAAATGACCTAAATGTTCAACCAACGACACAAATGTACTTATTGGATGCACAAGATTGGTTAAAAACCCTAATTGGACGAGAATAAACCTTGGGAGGACGAAAATGACCTAAATGTTCAACCAATGACACAAATGTACTTATTGGATGCACAAGATTGGTTAAAAACCCTAATTGGACAAGAATAAGCCTTGGGAGGACGAAAATGACCTAAATGTTCAACCAATGACACAAAATCACTTATCGGATGCACAAGATTGGTTAAAAACCCTAATTGGACGAGAATAAGCCTTGGGAGAACGAAAATGACCTAAATGTTCAACCAATGACAGAAATGTACTTATTAGATGCACAAGATTGGTTAAAAACCCTAATTGGACGAGAATAAGCCTTGGGAGAACGAAAATGACCTAAATGTTCAACCAATGACACAAATGTACTTATTAGATGCACAAGATTGGTTAAAAACCCTAATTGGACGAGAATAAGCCTTGGGAGAACGAAAATGACCTAAATGTTCAACCAATGACACAAAATCACTTATTGGATGCACAAGATTGGTTAAAAACCATTATTGGACGAGAATAAGCCTAGGGAGGACGAAAATGATGTAAATGTTCAAACAATGACACAAATGTACTTATTGGATGCATAAGATTGGTTAAAAACCCGAATTGGACGAGAATAAGCCTATGGAGGACGAAAATGACCTAAATGTTCAACCAATGACACAAAATCACTTATTGGATGCACAAGATTGGTTAAAAACCCCAATTGGACGAGAATAAGAATAGGGAGGACGAAAATGACCTAAATGTTCAACCCATGACACAAAATCACTTATTGGATGCACAAGATTGGTTAAAAACCCTAATTGGACGAGAATAAGCCTAGGGAGGACGAAAATGACACAAATGTTCAACCAATGACAGAAATGTACTTATTGGATGCACAAGATTGGTTAAAAACCCTAATTGGACGAGAATAAGACTTGGGAGGACGAAAATAACCTAAATGTTCAACCAATGGCACAAAATCACTTATTGGATGCACAAGATTGGTTAAAAACCCTAATTGGACGAGAATAAGCCTTGGGAGGACGAAAATGACCTAAATGTTCAACCAATGACAAAAAATCACTTATTGGATGCACAAGATTGGTTAAAACCCTAATTTGACGAGAATAAGCCTTGGGAGGACGAAAATGACCTAAATGTTTAACCAATTTCACAAAATCACTTATTGGATGCACAAGATTGGTTAAAAACCCTAATTGGGCGACAATAAGCCTTGGGAAGACGAAAATGACCTAAATGTTCAACCAATGACACAAATGTACTTATTGGATGCACAAGATTGGTTAAAAGCCCTAATTCGACGAGAATAAGCCTTGGGAGGACGAAAATGACCTAAATGTTCAACCAATGATACAAAATCACTTATTAGATGCACAAGATTGGTTAAAAACCCTAATTGGACGAGAATAAGCCTTGGGAGAACGAAAATGACCTAAATGTTCAACCAATGACACAAAGGTACTTATTGGATGCACAAGATTGGTTAAAAACCCTAATTGGACGAGAATAAGCCTTGGGAAGACGAAAATGACCTAAATGTTCAACCAATGACACAAATGTACTTATTAGATGCACAAGATTGGTTAAAAGCCCTAATTGGACAAGTAGCCTTGGGAGGACGAAAATGACCTAAATGTTTAACCAATGGCACAAAATCACTTATTGGATGCTCAAGATTGGTTAAAAATCCTAATTGGACGTGAATAAGCCTTGGGATGACGAAAATGACCTAAATGTTCAACCAATAACACAAATGTACTTATTGGATGCACAAGATTGGTTAAAAACCCTAATTGGACGAGAATAAGCCTTGGGACGACGAAAATGACCTAAATGTTCAACCAATGACACAAAATCACTTATTGGATGCACAAGATTGGTTAAAACCCTAATTGGACGAGAATAAGCCTTGGGAGGACGAAAATGACCTAAATGTTTAACCAATGTCACAAAATCATTTATTGGATGCACAAGATTGGTTAAAAACCCTAATTGGACGACAATAAGCCTTGGGAGAACGAAAATGGCCTAAATGTTCAAACAATGACACAAAATCACTTATTGGATGCACAAGATTGGTTAAAAACCCTAATTGGACCAGAATAAGCCTTGGGAGGACGAAAATGACCTAAATGTTCAACCAATGACACAAATGTACTTATTGGATGCACAAGATTGGTTAAAAACCCTAATTGGACGAGAATAAGCCTTGGGAAGACGAAAATGACCTAAATGTTCAACCAATGACACAAATGTACTTATTGGATGCACAAGATTGGTTAAAAACCCTAATTGGACGAGAATAAGCCTTGGGAGGACGAAAATGACCTAAATGTTTAACAAATGGCACAAAATCACTTATTGGACGTGAATAAGCCTTTGGATGACGAAAATGACCTAAATGTTAAACCAATAACACAAATGTACTTATTGGATGCACAAGATTGGTTAAAAACCCTAATTGGACGAGAATAAGCCTTGGGACGACGAAAATGACCTAAATGTTCAACCAATGACACAAAATCACTTATTGGATGCACATGATTGGTTAAAAACCCTAATTGGACGAGAATAAGAATAGGGAGGACGAAAATGACCAAAATGTTCAACCAATGACACAAAATCACTTATTGGATGCACAAGATTGGTTAAAAACCCTAATTGGACGAGAATAAGCCTAGGGAGGACGAATATGACCTATATGTTCAACCAATGACACAAATATACTTATTGGATGCACAAGATTGGTTAAAAACCCTAATTGGACGAGAATAAGCCTAGGGAGGACGAAAATGACCTAAATGTTCAACCAATGACACAAAATCACTTATTGGATGCACAAGATTGGTTAAAAACCCTAATTGGACGAGAATAAGAATAGGGAGGACGAAAATGACCTAAATGTTCAACCCATGACACAAAATCACTTATTGGATGCACAAGATTGGTTAAAAACCCTAATTGGACGAGAATAAGCCTAGGGAGGACGAAAATGACCTATATGTTCAACCAATGACACAAATGTACTTATTGGATGCACAAGATTGGTTAAAAACCCTAATTGGATGAGAATAAGCCTAGGGAGGAAGAAAATGACCTAAATGTTCAACGAATGACACAAAATCACTTATTGGATGCACAAGATTGGTTAAAAACCCTAATTGGACGAGAATAAGAATAGGGAGGACGAAAATGACCTACATGTTCAACCAATGACACAAAATCACTTATTGGATGCACAAGATTGGTTAAAAACCCCAATTGGACGAGAATAAGAATAGGGAGGACGAAAATGACCTAAATGTTCAACCCATGACACAAAATCACTTATTGGATGCACAAGATTGGTTAAAAACCCTAATTGGACGAGAATAAGCCTAGGGAGGACGAAAATGACCTATATGTTCAACCAATGACACAAAATCACTTATTGGATGCACAAGATTGGTTAAAAACCCTAATTGGACGAGAATAAGCCTAGGGAGGACGAAAATGACCTATATGTTCAACCAATGACACAAATGTACTTATTGGATGCACAAGATTGGTTAAAAACCCTAATTGGACGAGAATAAGAATAGGGAGGACGAAAATGACCTAAATGTTCAACCAATGACACAAAATCACTTATCGGATGCACAAGATTGGTTAAAAACCCTAATTGGACGAGAATAAGCCTTGGGAAGACGAAAATGACCTAAATGTTCAACCAATGACACAAATGTACTTATTAGATGCACAAGATTGGTTAAAAGCCCTAATTGGACAAGTAGCCTTGGGAGGACGAAAATGACCTAAATGTTTAACCAATGGCACAAAATCACTTATTGGATGCTCAAGATTGGTTAAAAATCCTAATTGGACGTGAATAAGCCTTGGGATGACGAAAATGACCTAAATGTTCAACCAATAACACAAATGTACTTATTGGATGCACAAGATTGGTTAAAAACCCTAATTGGACGAGAATAAGCCTTGGGACGACGAAAATGACCTAAATGTTCAACCAATGACACAAAATCACTTATTGGATGCACAAGATTGGTTAAAACCCTAATTGGACGAGAATAAGCCTTGGGAGGACGAAAATGACCTAAATGTTTAACCAATGTCACAAAATCACTTATTGGATGCACAAGATTGGTTAAAAACCCTAATTGGACGACAATAAGCCTTGGGAAGACGAAAATGACCTAAACGTTCAACCAATGACACAAATGTACTTATTGGATGCACAAGATTGGTTAAAAGCTCTAATTCGACGAGAATAAGCCTTGGGAGGACGAAAATGACCTAAATGTTCAATCAATGACACAAAATCACTTATTGGTTGCACAAGATTGGTTAAAAACCCTAATTGGACGAGAATTAGCCTTGGGAGAACGAAAATGACCTAAATGTTCAACCAATGACACAAAATCACTTATTGGATGCACAAGATTGGTTAAAAACCATTATTGGACGAGAATAAGCCTAGGGAGGACGAAAATGACGTAAATGTTCAACCAATGACACAAATGTACTTATAGGATGCAAAAGATTGTTTAAAAACCCTAATTGGACGAGAATAAGCCTAGGAAAGACGAAAATGACCTAAATGTTCAACCAATGACACAAAATCATTTATTGGATGCACAAGATTGGTTAAAAACCCTAATTGGACAAGAATAAGCCTTGGGAGGACGAAAATGACACAAATGTTCAACCAATGACAGAAATGTACTTATTGGATGCACAAGATTGGTTAAAAACCCTAATTGGACGAGAATAAGACTTGGGAGGACGAAAATGACCTAAATGTTCAACCAATTGCACAAAATCACTTATTGGAAGCACAAGATTGGTTAAAAACCTAATTGGACGAGAATAAGCCTTGGGAGGACGAAAATGACCTAAATGTTCAACCAATGGCACAAAATCACTTATTGGATGCACAAGATTGGTTAAAAACCCTAATTGGACGAGAATAAGCCTTGGGAGGACGAAAATGACCTAAATGTTCAACCAATGACAAAAAATCACTTATTGGATGCACAAGATTGGTTAAAAACCCTAATTGGACGAGAATAAGCCTGGGGAGGACGAAAATGACCTAAATGTTCAACCAATGACACAAAATCACTTATTGGATGCACAAGATTGGTTAAAAACCCTAATTGGACAAGAATAAGCCTAGGGAGGACGAAAATGACCTAAATGTTCAACCAATGACACAAAATCACTTATTGGATGCACTAGATTGGTTAAAAACCCTAATTTGACGAGAATAAGCCTTGGGAGGACGAAAATGACCTAAATGTTCAACCAATGACACAAATGTACTTATTGGATGCACAAGATTGGTTAAAACCCCTAATTGGACGAGAATAAGCCTAGGGAGGACGAAAATGACCTAAATGTTCAACCAATGACACAAATTTACTTATTGGATGCACAAGATTGGTTAAAAACCCTAATTGGACGAGAATAAGCCTTGGGAGGACGAAAATGACCTAAATGTTCAACCAATGACACAAAATCACTTATTGGATGCACAAGATTGGTTAAAAACCCTAATTGGACGAGAATAGGCGTTGGGAGGACGAAAATGACCTAAATGTTCAACCAATGACACAAATGTACTTATTGGATGCACAAGATTGGTTAAAAACCCTAATTGGACGAGAATAAGCCTAGGGAGGACGAAAATGACCTAAATGTTCAAGCAATGACACAAATTTACTTATTGGATGCACAAGATTGGTTAAAAACCCTAATTGGACGAGAATAAGCCTTGGGAGGACGAAAATGACCTAAATGTTCAACCAATGACACAAAATCACTTATTGGATGCACAAGATTGGTTAAAAACCCTAATTTGGACGAGAATAAGCCTTGGGACGACGAAAATGACCTAAATGTTCAACCAATGACAAAAAATCACTTATTGGATGCACAAGATTGGTTAAAACCCTAATTGGACGAGAATAAGCCTTAGGAGGACGAAAATGACCTAAATGTTTAACCAATGTCACAAAATCACTTATTGGATGCACAAGATTGGTTAAAAACCCTAATTGGACGACAATAAGCCTTGGGAAGACGAAAATGACCTAAATGTTCAACCAATGACACAAATGTACTTATTGGATGCACAAGATTGGTTAAAAGCCCTAATTGGACGAGAATAAGCCTAGGGAGGACGAAAATGACCTAAATGTTCAACCAATGATACAAAATCACTTATTGGATGCACAAGATTGGTTAAAAACCCTAATTGGACGAGAATAAGCCTTGGGAGAACGAAAATGACCTAAATGTTCAACCAATGACGCAAAGGTACTTATTGGATGCACAAGATTGGTTAAAAACCCTAATTGGACGAGAATAAGCCTTGGGAGAACGAAAATGACCTAAATGTTCAACCAATGACACAAAATCACTTATTGGATGCACAAGATTGGTTAAAAACCATTATTGGACGAGAATAAGCCTAGGGAGGACGAAAATGACGTAAATGTTCAACCAATGACACAAATGTACTTATTGGATGCACAAGATTGGTTAAAAACCCTAATTGGACGAGAATAAAGCTTGGAAGAACGAAAATGACCTAAATGTTCAACCAATGACACAAAATCACTTATTGGATGTACAAGATTGGTTAAAAACCATTATTGGACGAAAATAAGCCTAGGGAGGACAAAAATGACGTAAATGTTCAACCAATGACACAAATGTACTTATTGGATGCATAAGATTGGTTAAAAACCCTAATTGGACGAGAATAAGCCTAGGGAGGACGAAAATGACCTAAATGTTCAACCAAGGACACAAAATCACTTATTGGATGCACAAGATTGGTTAAAAACCATTATTGGACGAGAATAAGCCTAGGGAGGACGAAAATGACGTAAATGTTCAACCAATGACACAAATGTACTTATTGGATGCACAAGATTGGTTAAAAACCCTAATTGGACGAGAATAAGGCTTGGAAGAACGAAAATGACCTAAATGTTCAACCAATGACACAAAATCACTTATTGGATGTACAAGATTGGTTAAAAACCATTACTGGACGAAAATAAGCCTAGGGAGGACAAAAATGACGTAAATGTTCAACCAATGACACAAATGTACTTATTGGATGCATAAGATTGGTTAAAAACCCTAATTGGACGAGAATAAGCCTAGGGAGGACGAAAATGACCTAAATGTTCAACCAAGGACACAAAATCACTTATTGGATGCACAAGATTGGTTCAAAACCCTAATTGGACGAGGATAAGAATAGGGAGGACGAAAATGACCTAAATGTTCAACCAATGACACAAAATCACTTATTGGATGCACAAAATTGGTTAAAAACCCTAATTGGACGAGAATAAGCCTAGGGAGGACGAAAATGACCTATATGTTCAACCAATGACACAAATGTACTTATTGGATGCACAAGATTGGTTAAAAACCCTAATTGGAGGAGAATAAGCCTAGGGAGGACGAAAATGACCTAAATGTTCAACCAATGACACAAAATCACTTATTGGATGCACAAGATTGGTTAAAAACCCTAATTGGACGAGAATAAACCTTGGGAGGACGAAAATGACCTAAATGTTCAACCAATGACACAAGTGTACTTATTGGATGCTCAAGATTGGTTAAAAACCCTAATTGGACGAGAATAAGCCTAGGGAGGACGAAAATGACCTAAATGTTCAACCAATGACACAAATGTACTTATTGGATGCACAAGATTGGTTAAAAACCCTAATTGGACGAGAATAAGCCTTGGGAGGACGAAAATGACCTAAATGTTCAACCAATGACACAAAATCACTTATTGGATGCACAAGATTGGTTAAAAACCCTAATTGGACGAGATTAAGCATAGGGAGGACGAAAATGACCTAAATGTTCAACCAATGACACAAAATCACTTATTTCATGCACAAGATTGGTTAAAAACCCTAATTGGACGAGAATAAGCCTAGGGAGGACGAAAATGACCTAAATGTTCAACCAATGACACAAATGTACTTATTGGATGCACAAGATTGGTTAAAAACCCTAATTGGACGAGAATAAGCCTAGGGAGGACGAAAATGACCTAAATGTTATACGAATGACACAAATGTACTTATTGGATGCACAAGATTGGTTAAAAACCCTAATTGGACGAGAATAAGCCTAGGGAGGACGAAAATGACCTAAATGTTCAACCAATGACACAAAATCACTTATTGGATGCACAAGATTGGTTAAAAACCCTAATTGGACGAGAATAAGAATAGGGAGGACGAAAATGACCTAAATGTTCAACCCATGACACAAAATCACTTATTGGATGCACAAGATTGGTTAAAAACCCTAATTGGACGAGAATAAGCCTAGGGAGGACGAAAATGACCTATATGTTCAACCAATGACACAAATGTACTTATTGGATGCACAAGATTGGTTAAAAACCCTAATTGGATGAGAATAAGCCTAGGGAGGAAGAAAATGACCTAAATGTTCAACGAATGACACAAAATCACTTATTGGATGCACAAGATTGGTTAAAAACCCTAATTGGACGAGAATAAGAATAGGGAGGACGAAAATGACCTACATGTTCAACCAATGACACAAAATCACTTATTGGATGCACAAGATTGGTTAAAAACCCCAATTGGACGAGAATAAGAATAGGGAGGACGAAAATGACCTAAATGTTCAACCCATGACACAAAATCACTTATTGGATGCACAAGATTGGTTAAAAACCCTAATTGGACGAGAATAAGCCTAGGGAGGACGAAAATGACCTATATGTTCAACCAATGACACAAAATCACTTATTGGATGCACAAGATTGGTTAAAAACCCTAATTGGACGAGAATAAGCCTTGGGAGGACGAAAATGACCTAAATGTTCAACCAATGACACAAATGTACTTATTGGATGCACAAGATTGGTTAAAAACCCTAATTGGCAAGAATAAGCCCTGGGAGTACGAAAATGACCTAAATGTTCAACCAATGACACAAAATCACTTATTGGATGCACAAGATTGGTTAAAAACCCTAATTGGAAAAGAATAAGCCTAGGGAGGACGAAAATGACCTAAATATTCAACCAATGACACAAATGTACTTATTGGATGCACAAGATTGGTTAAAAACCCTAATTGGCAAGAATAAGCCTTGGGAGGACGAAAATGACCTAAATGTTCAACCAATGACACAAAATCACTTATTGGATGCACAAGATTGGTTAAAAACCTTCATTGGACGAGAATAAGCCTAGGGAGGACGAAAATGACCTAAATATTCAACTAATGACACAAATGTACTTTTTGGATGCACAAGATTGGTTAAAAACCCTAATTGGACGAGAATAAGCCTAGGGAGGACGAAAATGACCTAAATGTTCAACCAATGACACAAAATCACTTATTGGATGCACAAGATTGGTTAAAAACCCTAATTGGACGAGAATAAGCCTTGGGAGGACGAAAATGACCTAAATGTTCAACCAATGACACAAATGTACTTATTGGATGCACAAGATTGGTTAAAAACCCTAATTGGACGAGAATAAGCCTAGCGAGTAAGAAAATGACCTAAATGTTCAACAAATGACACAAATGTACTTATTGGATGCACAAGATTGGTTAAAAACCCTAATTGGACGAGAATAAGCCTAGGGAGGACGAAAATGACCTAAATGTTCAACCAATGACACAAAATCACTTATTTGATGCACAAGATTGGTTAAAAACCTTAATTGGAGGAGAAAAAGCCTAGGGAGGACGAAAATGACCTAAATGTTCAACCAATGACACAAAATCACTTATTGGATGCACAAGATTGGTTAAAAACCCTAATTGGACGAGAATAAGCCTTGGGAGGACGAAAATGACCTAAATGTTCAACCAATGACACAAATGTACTTATTGGATGCACAAGATTGGTTAAAACCCCTAATTGGACAAGAAAAAGCCTAGGGAGGACGAAAATGACCTAAATGTTCAACCAATGACACAAATGTACTTATTGGATGCACAAGATTGGTTAAAAACCCTAATTGGACGAGAATAAGCCTTGGGAGGAGGAAAATGACCTAAATGTTCAACCAATGACACAAAATTACTTATTGGATGCACAAGATTGGTTAAAAACCCTAATTGGACGAGAATAAGCCTTGGGAGGACGAAAATGACCTAAATGTTCAACCAATGACACAAATATACTTATTGGATGCACAAGATTGGTTAAAAATCCTAATTGGACGAGAATAAGCCTTGGGAGAACGAAAATGACCTAAATGTTCAACCAATGACACCAAATCACTTATTGGATGCACAAGATTGGTTAAAAACCCTAATTGGACGAGAATAAGCCTTGGGAGGACGAAAATGACCTAAATGTTCAACCAATGACACAAATGTACTTATTGGATGCACAAGATTGGTTAAAAACCCAAGTTGGACGAGAATAAGCCTTGGGAGGACGAAAATGACCTAAATGTTCAACCAATGACACAAATGTACTTATTGGATGCACAAGATTGGTTAAAAACCCTAATTGGACGAGAATAAGCCTTGGGAGGACGAAAATGACCTAAATGTTCAACCAATGACACAAATGTACTTATTGGATGCACAAGATTGGTTAAAAACCCTAATTGGACGAGAATAAGCCTTGGGAGGACGAAAATGACCTAAATGTTCAACCAACGACACAAATGTACTTATTCAATGCACAAGATTGGTTAAAAACCCTAATTGGACGAGAATAAGCCTTGGGAGGACAAAAATGACCTAAATGTTCAACCAACGACACAAAATCACTTATTGGATGCACGAGATTAATTAAAAACCCTAATTGGACGAGAATAAGCCTTGGGAGGACGAAAATGACCTAAATGTTCAACCAATGACACAAATGTACTTATTGGATGCACAAGATTGGTTAAAAACCCTAATTGGACGAGAATAAGCCTTGGGAGGACGAAAATGACCTAAATGTTCAACCAATGAAACAAAATCACTTATTGAATGCACAAGATTGGTTAAAAACCCTAAATGGACGAGAATATGCCTTGGGAGGACGAAAATGACCTAAATGTTCAACCAATGACACAAATGTACTTATTGGATGCACAAGATTGGTTAAAAACCCTAATTGGACGAGAATATGCCTTGGGAGGACGAAAATGACCTAAATGTTCAACCAATGACACAAAATCACTTATTGGATGCACAAGATTGGTTAAAAACCCTAATTGGACGAGAATAAGCCTAGGGAGGACGAAAATGACCTTAATGTTCAACCAATGACACAAATGTACTTATTGGATGCACAAGATTGGTTAAAAACCCTAATTGGCCGAGAATAATCCTTGGGAGGATGAAAATGACCTAAATGTTCAACCAATGACACAAATGTACTTATTGGATGCACAAGATTGTTTAAAAACCCTACTTGGACGAGAATAAGCCTTGGGAGGACGAAAATGACCTAAATGTTCAACCAATGACACAAATGTACTTATTGGATGCACAAGATTGGTTAAAAACCCTAATTGGACGAGAATAAGCCTTGGGAGGACGAAAATGACCTAAATGTTCAAACAATGACACAAAATCACTTATTGGATGCACAAGATTGGTTAAAAACCCAAATTGGACGAGAATATGCACTGGGAAGACGAAAATGACCTAAATGTTCAACCAATGACACAAAATCACTTATTGGATGCACAAGATTGGTTAAAAACCCTAATTGGACGAGAATAAGCCTTGGGAGGACAAAAATGACCTAAATGTTCAACCAATGACACAAAATAACTTATTGGATGCACAAGATTGGTTAAAACCCCTAATTGTACGAGAATAAGCTTTGGGAGGACGAAAATGACCTAAATGTTCAACCAATGACACAAATGTACTTATTGGATGCACAAGATTGGTTAAAAACCCTAATTGGACGAGAATAAGCCTTGGGAGGACGAAAATCACCTAAATGTTCAAACAATGACACAAAATCACTTATTGGTTGCACAAGATTGGTTAAAAACCCTAATTGGACGAGAATATGCATTGGGAAGACGAAAATGACCTAAATGTTCAACCAATGACACAAAATCACTTATTGGATGCACAAGATTGGTTAAAAACCCTAATTGGACGAGAATAAGCCTAGGGAGGACGAAAATGACCTAAATGTTCAATCAATGATACAAATGTACTTATTGGATGCACAAGATTGGTTAAAAACCCTAATTGGACGAGAATAAGCCTAGGGAGGACGAAAATGACCTAAATGTTCAACCAATGACACAAAATCACTTATTGGATGCACAACATTGGTTAAAAACTCTAAATGGACGAGAATAAGCCTTGGGAAGACGAAAATGACCTAAATGTTCAACCAATGGCACAAAATTACTTATAGGATGCACAAGATTGTTTAAAAACCCTAATTGGACGAGAATAAGCCTAGGAAAGACGAAAATGACCTAAATGTTCAACCAATGACACAAAATCATTTATTGGATACACAAGATTGGTTAAAAACCCTAATTGGACAAGAATAAGCCTTGGGAGGACGAAAATGACACAAATGTTCAACCAATGACAGAAATGTACTTATTGGACGCACAAGATTGGTTAAAAACCCTAATTGGACGAGAATAAGACTTGGGAGGACGAAAATAACCTAAATGTTCAACCAATGGCACAAAATCACTTATTGGATGCACAAGATTGGTTAAAAACCCTAATTGGACGAGAATAAGCCTAGGGAGGACGAAAATGACCTAAATGTTCAACCAATGACACAAAATCACTTATTGGATGCACAACATTGGTTAAAAACTCTAAATGGACGAGAATAAGCCTTGGGAAGACGAAAATGACCTAAATGTTCAACCAATGGCACAAAATTACTTATAGGATGCACAAGATTGTTTAAAAATCCTAATTGGACGAGAATAAGCCTAGGAAAGATGAAAATGACCTAAATGTCAACCCAATGACACAAAATCATTTATTGGATGCACAAGATTGGTTAAAAACCCTAATTGGACAAGAATAAGCCTTGGGAGGACGAAAATGACACAAATGTTCAACCAATGACAGAAATGTACTTATTGGATGCACAAGATTGGTTAAAAACCCTAATTGGACGAGAATAAGACTTGGGAGGACGAAAATGACCTAAATGTTCAACCAATTGCACAAAATCACTTATTGGAAGCACAAGATTGGTTAAAAACCTAATTGGACGAGAATAAGCCTTGGGAGGACGAAAATGACCTAAATGTTCAACCAATGGCACAAAATCACTTATTGGATGCACAAGATTGGTTAAAAACCCTAATTGGACGAGAATAAGCCTTGGGAGGACGAAAATGACCTAAATGTTCAACCAATGACAAAAAATCACTTATTGGATGCACAAGATTGGTTAAAACCCTAATTGGACGAGAATAAGCCTTGGGAGGACGAAAATGACCTAAATGTTTAACCAATGTCACATAATCACTTATTGGATGCACAAGATTGGTTAAAAACCCTAATTGGACGACAATAAGCCTTGGGAAGAAGAAAATGACGTAAATGTTCAAACAATGACACAAATGTACTTATTGGATGCATAAGATTGGTTAAAAACCCTAATTGGACGAGAATAAGCGTATGGAGGACGAAAATGACCTAAATGTTCAACCAATGACACAAAATCACTTATTGGATGCACAAGATTGGTTAAAAACCATTATTGGACGAGAATAAGCCTAGGGAGGAAGAAAATGACGTAAATGTTCAAACAATGACACAAATGTACTTATTGGATGCATAAGATTGGTTAAAAACCCTAATTGGACGAGAATAAGCGTATGGAGGACGAAAATGACCTAAATGTTCAACCAATGACACAAAATCACTTATTGGATGCACAAGATTGGTTAAAAACCCCAATTGGACGAGAATAAGAATAGGGAGGACGAAAATGACCTAAATGTTCAACCCATGACACAAAATCACTTATTGGATGCACAAGATTGGTTAAAAACCCTAATTGGACGAGAATAAGCCTAGGGAGGACGAAAATGACCTATATGTTCAACCAATGACACAAATGTACTTATTGGATGCACAAGATTGGTTAAAAACCCTAATTGGATGAGAATAAGCCTAGGGAGGAAGAAAATGACCTAAATGTTCAACGAATGACACAAAATCACTTATTGGATGCACAAGATTGGTTAAAAACCCTAATTGGACGAGAATAAGAATAGGGAGGACGAAAATGACCTACATGTTCAACCAATGACACAAAATCACTTATTGGATGCACAAGATTGGTTAAAAACCCCAATTGGACGAGAATAAGAATAGGGAGGACGAAAATGACCTAAATGTTCAACCCATGACACAAAATCACTTATTGGATGCACAAGATTGGTTAAAAACCCTAATTGGACGAGAATAAGCCTAGGGAGGACGAAAATGACCTATATGTTCAACCAATGACACAAAATCACTTATTGGATGCACAAGATTGGTTAAAAACCCTAATTGGACGAGAATAAGCCTTGGGAGGACGAAAATGACCTAAATGTTCAACCAATGACACAAATGTACTTATTGGATGCACAAGATTGGTTAAAAACCTTAATTGGACGAGAATAAGCGTTGGGAGGACGAAAATGACCTAAATGTTCAACCAATGACACAAATGTACTTATTGGATGCACAAGATTGGTTAAAAACCCTAATTGGACGAGAATAAGCCTTGGGAGGACGAAAATGACCTAAATGTTCAACCAATGACACAAATGTACTTATTGGATGCACAAGATTGGTTAGAAACCCTAATTTGGACGAGAATCAGCCTTGGGAGGACGAAAATGACCTAAATGTTCAACCAATGACACAAATGTAGTTATTGGATGCACAAGATTGGATAAAAACCCTAATTGGATGAGAATAAGCCTTGGGAGGACGAAAATGACCTAAATGTTCAACCAATGACACAAATGTACTTATTGGATGCACAAGATTGGTTAAAAACCCTAATTGGACGAGAATAAGCCTTGGGAGGACGAAAATGACCTAAATGTTCAAACAATGAGACAAATTTACTTATTGGATGCACAAGATTGGTTAAAAACCCTAATTGGACGAGAATAAGCCTTGGGAGGACGAAAATGACCTAAATGTTCAACCAATGACACAAAATCACTTATTGGATGCACAAGATTGGTTAAAAACCCTAATTGGACGAGAATAAGCCTTGGGAGGAAGAAAATGACCTATATGTTCAACCAATGACACAAATGTACTTATTGGGTGCACAAGATTGGTTAAAAATCCTAAATGGACGAGAATAAGCCTAGGGAGGACGAAAATGACCTAAATGTTCAACCAATGACACAAAATCACTTATTGGATGCACAAGATTGGTTAAAAACCCTAATTGGACGAGAATAAGCCTTGGGAGGACGAAAATGTCCTAAATTTTCAACCAATACCACAAAATCACTTATTGGATGCACAAGATTGGTTAAAAACCCTAATTGGACGAGAATAAGCCTTGGGAGGACGAAAATGACCAAAATGTTCAACCAATAACACAAAATCAATTATTGGATGCACAAGATTGGTTAAAAACCCTAATTGGACAAGAATAAGCCTAGGGAGGATGAAAATGACCTAAATGTTCAACCAATGACCCAAAATCACTTATTGGATGCACATGATTGGTTAAAAACCCTAATTGGACGAGAATAAGCCTTGGGAGGACGAAAATGACCTAAATGTTCAACCAATGACACAAATGTACTTATTGGATGCACAAGATTGGTTAAAAACCCTAATTGGACGAGAATAAGAATAGGGAGGACGAAAATGACCTAAATGTTCAACCAATGACACAAAATCACTTATTGGATGCACAAGATTGGTTAAAAACCATTATTGGACGAGAATAAGCCTAGGGAGGACGAAAATGACGTAAATGTTCAAACAATGACACAAATGTACTTATTGGATGCATAAGATTGGTTAAAAACCCTAATTGGACGAGAATAAGCCTACGGATTACGAAAATGACCTAAATGTTCAACCAATGACACAAAATCGCTTATTGGATGCACAAGATTGGTTAAAAACCCTAATTGGCAGAGAATAAGAATAAGGAGGACGAAAATGACCTAAATGTTCAACCAATGACACAAAATCACTTATTGGATGCACAAGATTGGTTAAAAACCCTAATTGGACGAGAATAAGCCTTGGGAGGACGAAAATGATCTAAATGTTCAACCAATGACACAAAATCACTTATTGGATGCACAAGATTGGTTAAAAACCATTATTGGACGAGAATAAGCCTAGGGAGGACGAAAATGACGTAAATGTTCAAACAATGACACAAATGTACTTATTGGATGCACCAGATTGGTTAAAAACCCTAATTGGACGAGAATAAGCCTAGGGAGGACGAAAATGACCTAAATGTTCAACCAATGACACAAAATCACTTATTGGATGCACAAGATTGGTTAGAAACCCCAATTGGACGAGAATAAGAATAGGGAGGACGAAAATGACCTAAATGTTCAACCCATGACACAAAATCACTTATTGGATGCACAAGATTGGTTAAAAACCCTAATTGGACGAGAATAAGCCTAGGGAGGACGAAAATGACCTATATGTTCAACCAATGACACAAATGTACTTATTGGATGCACAAGATTGGTTAAAAACCCTAATTGGACGAGAATAAGCCTAGGGAGGACGAAAATGACCTAAATGTTCAACCAATGACACAAAATCATTTATTGGATGCACAAGATTGGTTAAAAACCCCAATTGGACGAGAATAAGAATAGGGAGGACGAAAATGACCTAAATGTTCAACCCATGACACAAAATCACTTATTGGATGCACAAGATTGGTTAAAAACCCTAATTGGACGAGAATAAGCCTAGGGAGGACGAAAATGACCTATATGTTCAACCAATGACACAAATGTACTTATTGGATGCACAAGATTGGTTAAAAACCCTAATTGGACGAGAATAAGAATAGGGAGGACGAAAATGACCTAAATGTTCAACCAATGACACAAAATCACTTATCGGATGCACAAGATTGGTTAAAAACCCTAATTGGACGAGAATAAGCCTTGGGAAGACGAAAATGACCTAAATGTTCAACCAATGACACAAATGTACTTATTCGATGCACAAGATTGGTTAAAAGCCCTAATTGGACAAGTAGCCTTGGGAGGACGAAAATGACCTAAATGTTTAACCAATGGCACAAAATCACTTATTGGATGCTCAAGATTGGTTAAAAATCCTAATTGGACGTGAATAAGCCTTGGGATGACGAAAATGACCTAAATGTTCAACCAATAACACAAATGTACTTATTGGATGCACAAGATTGGTTAAAAACCCTAATTGGACGAGAATAAGCCTTGGG
>JBBPBP010000426.1:0-34193 GCA_037974735.1 Cicer chorassanicum
AAAACCCTAATTGGACGAGAATAAGCCTAGGGAGGACGAAAATGACCTATATGTTCAACCAATGACACAAATGTACTTATTGGATGCACAAGATTGGTTAAAAACCCTAATTGGACGAGAATAAGCCCAGGGAGGACGAAAATGACCTAAATGTTCAACCAATGACACAAAATCACTTATTTAATGCACAAGATTGGTTAAAAACCCTAATTGGACGAGAATAAACCTTGGGAGGACGAAAATGACCTAAATGTTCAACCAATGACCCAAATTTACTTATTGGATGCACAAGATTGGTTAAAAACCCTAATTGGACGAGAATAAGCCTTGGGAGGACGAAAATGACCTAAATGTTCAACCAATGACACAAATGTACTTATTGGATGCACAAGATTGGTTAGAAACCCTAATTGGACGAGAATAAGGCTTTGGAGGACGAAAATGACCTAAATGTTCAACCAATGACACAAAATCACTTATTGGATGCACAAGATTGGTTAAAAACCCTAATTGGACGAGAATAAGCCTTGGGAGGACGAAAATGACCTAAATGTTCAACCAATGATACAAAATAACTTATTGGATGCACAAGATTGGTTAAAAACCCTAATTGGACGAGAATAAGCCTAGGGAGGACGAAAATGACCTAAATGTTCAACCAATGACACAAATGTACTTATTGGATGCACAAGATTGGTTAAAAGCCCTAATTCGACGAGAATAAGCCTTGGGAGGACGAAAATGACCTAAATGTTCAACCAATGATACAAAATCACTTATTGGATGCACAAGATTGGTTAAAAACCCTAATTGGACGAGAATAAACCTTGGGAGGACGAAAATGACCTAAATGTTCAACCAATGACCCAAATTTACTTATTGGATGCACAAGATTGGTTAAAAACCCTAATTGGACGAGAATAAGCCTTGGGAGGAAGAAAATGATCTAAATGTTCAACCAATGACACAAAATCACTTATTGGATGCACAAGATTGGTTAAAAACCCTAATTTGGATGAGAATAAGCCTTGGGAGGACGAAAATGACCTAAATGTTCAACCAATGACAAAAAATCACTTATTGGATGCACAAGATTGGTTAAAACCCTAATTGGACGAGAATAAGCCTTGGGAGGACGAAATTGACCTAAATGTTTAACCAATGTCACAAAATCACTTATTGGATGCACAAGATTGGTTAAAAACCCTAATTGGACGACAATAAGCCTTGGGAAGACGAAAATGACCTAAACGTTCAACCAATGACACAAATGTACTTATTGGATGCACAAGATTGGTTAAAAGCCCTAATTCGACGAGAATAAGCCTTGGGAGGACGAAAATGACCTAAATGTTCAACCAATGATACAAAATCACTTATTGGATGCACAAGATTGGTTAAAAACCCTAATTGGACGAGAATAAGCCTTGGGAGAACGAAAATGGCCTAAATGTTCAACCAATGACACAAAATCACTTATTGGATGCACAAGATTGGTTAAAAACCCTAATTGGACGAGAATAAGCCTTGGGAGGACGAAAATGACCTAAATGTTCAACCAATAAAACAAAATCACTTATTGGATGCACAAGATTGGTTAAAAACCCGAATTGGACGAGAATAAGCCTAGGGAGGACGAAAATGACCTAAATGTTCAACCAATGACACAAATGTACTTATTGGATGCACAAGATTGGTTAAAAGCCCTAATTCGACGAGAATAAGCCTTGGGAGGACGAAAATGACCTAAATGTTCAACCAATGATACAAAATCACTTATTGGATGCACAAGATTGGTTAAAAACCCTAATTGGACGAGAATATGCCTTGGGAGAACGAAAATGGCCTAAATGTTCAACCAATGACACAAAATCACTTATTGGATGCACAAGATTGGTTAAAAACCCTAATTGGACGAGAATAAGCCTTGGGAGGACGAAAATGACCTAAATGTTCAACCAATGACACAAATGTACTTATTGGATGCACAAGATTGGTTAAAAACCATAATTGGACGAGAATAAGCCTTGGGAGGACGAAAATGACCCTAAATGTTCAACCAATGACAAAAAATCACTTATTGGATGCACAAGATTGGTTAAAACCCTAATTGGACGAGAATAAGCCTTGGTAGGACGAAAATGACCTAAATGTTTAACCAATGTCACAAAATCACTTATTGGATGCACAAGATTGGTTAAAAACCCTAATTGGACGACAATAAGCCTTCAGAAGACGAAAATGACCTAAACGTTCAACCAATGACACAAATGTACTTATTGGATGCACAAGATTGGTTAAAAGCCCTAATTCGAGGAGAATAAGCCTTGGGAGGACGAAAATGACCTAAATGTTCAACCAATGATACAAAATCACTTATTGGATGCACAAGATTGGTTAAAAACCCTAATTGGACGAGAATAAGCCTAGGGAGGACAAAAATGACCTAAATGTTCAACCAATGACACAAAATCACTTATTGGATGCACAAGATTGGTTAAAAACCCTAATTGGACGAGAATAAACCTTGGGAGGACGAAAATGACCTAAATGTTCAACCAATGACACAAATTTACTTATTGGATGCACAAGATTGGTTAAAAACCCTAATTGGACGAGAATAAGCCTTGGGAGGACGAAAATAATCTAAATGTTCAACCAATGACACAAAATCACTTATTGGATGCACAAGATTGGTTAAAAACCATTATTGGACGAGAATAAGCCTAGGGAGGACCAAAATGACGTAAATGTTCAAACAATGACACAAATGTACTTATTGGATGCACAAGATTGGTTAAAAACCCTAATTGGACGAGAATAAGCCTAGGGAGGACGAAAATGAGCTAAATGTTCAACCAATGACACAAAATCACTTATTGGATGCACAAGATTGGTTAAAAACCCTAATTGGACGAGAATAAACCTTGGGAGGACGAAAATGACCTAAATGTTCAACCAATGACACAAATTTACTTATTGGATGCACAAGATTGGTTAAAAACCCTAATTGGACGAGAATAAGCCTTGGGAGGACGAAAATGATCTAAATGTTCAACCAATGACACAAAATCACTTATTGGATGCACAAGATTGGTTAAAAACCCTAATTTGGACGAGAATAAGCCTTGGGAGGACGAAAATGACCTAAATGTTCAACCAATGACACAAAATCACTTATTGGATGCACAAGATTGGTTAAAAACCCTAATTGGACGAGAATAAGCCTTGGGAGGACGAAAATGACCTAAATGTTCAACCAATGACACAAATGTACTTATTGGATGCGCAAAATTGGTTAAAAACCCTAATTGGAGGAGAATATGCCTTGGGAGGACGAAAATAACCTAAATGTTCAAACAATGACACAAAATCACTTATTGGATGCACAAGATTGGTTAAAAACCCTAATTGGACGAGAATAAGCCTTGGGAGGACGAAAATGACCTAAATGTTCAACCAATGACACAAATGTACTTATTGGATGCACAAGATTGCTTAAAAACCCTAATTAATCGAGAATAAGCCTTGGGAGGACGAAAATGACCTAAATGTTCAACCAATGACACAAAATCACTTATTGGATGCACAAGATTGGTTAAAAACCCTAATTGGACGAGAATAAGCCTTGGGAGGACGAAAATGACCTAAATGTTCAACCAATGACACAAATGTACTTATTGGATGCACAAGATTGGTTAAAAACCCTAATTGGACGAGAATAAGCATAGAGAGGACGAAAATGACCTAAATGTTCAACCAATGACACAAAATCAATTATTGGATGCACAAGATTGGTTAAAACCCTAATTGGACGAGAATAAGCATTGGGAGGACGAAAAAATGACCTAAATGTTAAACCAATGAGACAAATTTACTTATTGGATGCACAAGAATTGTTAAAACCCCTAATTGGACGAGAATAGGCCTAGGGAGGACGAAAATGACCTAAATGTTCAACCAATGACACAAAATCACTTATTGGAAGCATTAGATTGGTTAAAAACCCTAATTGGACGAGAATAAGCCTTGGGAGGACGAAAATGACCTAAATGTTCAACGAATGACACAAATGTACTTATTGGATGCACAAGATTGGTTAAAAACCGTAATTGGACAAGAATAAGCCTAGGGAGGACGAAAATGACCTAAATGTTCAACCAATGACACAAAATCACTTATTGGATGCACAAGATTGGTTAAAAACCCTAATTGGACGAGAATAAGCCTTGGGAGGACGAAAATGACCTAAATGTTCAACCAATGACACAAAATCACTTATTGGATGCACAAGATTGGTTAAAAACCCTAATTGGACGAGAATAAGCCTTAGGAGGACGAAAATGACCTAAATGTTAAACCAATGACACAAATGTACTTATTGGATGCACAAGATTGGTTAAAAACCCTAATTGGACGAGAATAAGCCTAGGAAGGACGAAAATGACCTAAATGTTCAACCAATGACACAAAATCACTTATTGTATGCACAAGATTGGTTAAAATCCCTAATATGACGAGGCTAAGCCTTGGGAGTACGAAAATGACCTAAATGTTCAACCAATGACACAAAATCACTTATTGGATGCACAAGATTGGTTAAAAACCCTAATTGGACGAGAATAAGCCTTGGGAGGACGAAAATGACCTAAATGTTCAACCAATGACACAAAATCACTTATTGGATGCACAAGATTGGTTAAAAACCCTAATTGGACGAGAATAAGCCTTGGGAGAACGAAAATAACATAAATGTTAAACCAATGACACAAAATCACTTATTGGATGCACAAGATTGGTTAAAACCCCTAATTGGACGAGAATAAGCCTAAGGAGGACGAAAATGACCTACATGTTCAACCAATGACACAAATGTACTTATTGAATGCACAAGATTGGTTAAAAATTCTAATTGGACGAGAATAAGCCTTGGGAGGACGAAAATTACCTAAATGTTCAACCAATGACGCAAATGTACTTATTGGATGCACAAGATTGGTTAAAAACCCTAATTGGACGAGAATAAGCCTAGGGAGGACGAAAATGACCTAAATGTTCAACCAATGACACAAAATCACTTATTGGATGCACAAGATTGGTTAAAAACCCTAATTGGACGAGAATAAGCCTTGGGAGGACGAAAATAACATAATTGTTCAACCAATGACACAAAATCACTTATTGGATGCACAAGATTGGTTAAAACCCCTAATTGGACGAGAATAAGCCTAGGGAGGACGAAAATGACCTAAATGTTCAACCAATGACACAAAATCACTTATTGGATGCACAAGATTGGTTCAAAACGCTAATTGGACGAGAATAAGCCTAGGGAGGACGAAAATGACCTAAATGTTCAACCAATGACACAAATGTACTTATTGGATGCACAAGATTGGTTAAAAACCCTAATTGGACGAGAATAAGCCTAGGGAGGACGAAAATGACCTAAATGTTCAACCAATGACACAAAATCACTTATTGGATGCACAAGATTGGTTAAAAACCCTAATTGGACGAGAATAAGCCTTGGGAGGACAAAAATAACCTAAAGGTTCAACCAATGACACAAATGTACTTATTGGATGCACAAGATTGGTTAAAAACCCTAATTGGACGAGAATAAGCCTAGGGAGGACGAAAATGACCTAAATGTTCAACCAATGACACAAAATCACTTATTGGATGCACAAGATTGGTTTAAAACCCTAATTGGACAAGAATAAGCCTAGGGAGCACGAAAATGACCTAAATGTTCAACCAATGACACAAAATCACTTATTGGATGCACAAGATTGGTTAAAAACCCTAATTGGACGAGAATAAGCCTTGGGAGGACGAAAATGACCTAAATGTTCAACCAATGACACAAAATCACTTATTGGATGCACAAGATTGGTTAAAAACCCTAATTGGACGAGAATAAGAATAGGGAGGACGAAAATGACCTAAATGTTTTAACCAATGACACAAAATCACTTATTGGATGCATAAGATTGGTTAAAAACCCTAATAGGACGAGAATAAGCCTACGGAGGACGAAAATGACCTATATGTTCAACCAATGACACAAATGTACTTATTGGATGCACAGGATTGGTTAAAAACCCTAATTGGACGAGAATAAGCCTAGGGAGGACGAAAATGACCTAAATGTTTAACCAATGACACAAAATCACTTATTAGATGCACAAGATTGGTTAAAAACCCTAATTGGACGAGAATAAGCCTAGGGAGGATGAAAATGACGTAAATGTTCAAACAATGACACAAATGTACTTATTGGATGCATAAGATTGGTTAAAAACCCTAATTGGACGAGAATAAGCCTATGGAGGACGAAAATGACCTAAATGTTCAACCAATGACACAAAATCACTTATTGGATGCACAAGATTGGTTAAAAACCCCAATTGGACGAGAATAAGAATAGGGAGGACGAAAATGACGTAAATGTTCAACCCATGACACAAAATCACTCATTGGATGCACAAGATTGGTTAAAATCCCTAATTGGACGAGAATAAGCCTAGGGAGGACGAAAATAACCTATATGTTCAACCAATGACACAAATATACTTATTGGATGCACAAGATTGGTTAAAAACCCTAATTGGATGAGAATAAGCCTAGGGAGGACGAAAATGACCTAAATGTTTAACCAATGACACAAAATCACTTATTGGATGCACAAGATTGGTTAAAAACCCTAATTGGACGAGAATAAGAATAGGGAGGACGAAAATGACCTAAATGTTCAACCAATGACACAAAATCACTTATTGGATGCACAAGATTGGTTAAAAACCCCAATTGGACGAGAATAAGAATAGGGAGGACGAAAATGACCTAAATGTTCAACCAATGACACAAAATCACTTATTGGATGCACAAGATTGGTTAAAAACCCTAATTGGACGAGAATAAGCCTAGGGAGGACGAAAATGACCTATATCTTCAACCAATGACACAAATGTACTTATTGGATGCACAAGATTGGTTAAAAACCCTAATTGGATGAGAATAAGCCTAGGGAGGACGAAAATGACCTAAATGTTTAACCAATGACACAAAATCACTTATTGGATGCACAAGATTGGTTAAAAACCCTAATTGGACGAGAATAAGAATAGGGAGGACGAAAATGACCTAAATGTTCAACCAATGACACAAAATCACTTATTGGATGCACAAGATTGGTTAAAAACACTAATTGGACGAGAATAAGCCTTGGGAGGACGAAAATGACCTAAATGTTCAACCAATGACACAAATTTACTTATTGGATGCACAAGATTGGTTAAAAACCCTAATTGGACGAGAATAAACCTTGGGAGTACGAAAATGACCTAAATGTTCAACCAATGACACAAATGTACTTATTGGATGCACAAGATTGGTTAAAAACCCTAATTGGACGAGAATAAGCCTTGGGAGGACGAAAATGACCTAAATGTTCAACCAATGACACAAATGTACTTATTGGATGCACAAGATTGGTTAAAACCCCTAATTGGACGAGAATAAGCCTTGGGAGGACGAAAATGACCTAAATGTTCAACCAATGACACAAATGTACTTATTGGTTGCACAAGATTGGTTAAAAACCCTAATTGGACGAGAATAAGCCTTGGGAGGACGAAAATGACCTAAATGTTCAACCAATGACACAAATGTACTTATTGGATGCACAAGATTGGTTAAAAACCCTAATTGGACGAGAATAAGCCTTGGGAGGACAATAATGACCTAAATGTTCAACCAATGACACAAAATCACTTATTGGATGCACAAGATTGGTTAAAAACCCTAATTGGACGAGAATAAGCCTTGGGAGGACGAAAATGACCTAAATGTTCAACCAATGACACAAATGTACTTATTGGATGCACAAGATTGGTTAAAAACCCTAATTGGACGAGAATAAGCCTAGGGAGGACGAAAATGACCTAAATGTTCAACCAATGACACAAAATCACTTATTGGATGCACAAGATTGGTTAAAAACCCTAATTGGAGGAGAATAAGTCTTGGGAGGACGAAAATGACCTAAACGTTCAACCGATGACACAAATGTACTTATTGGATGCACAACATTGGTTAAAAATCCTAATTGGATGAGAATAAGCCTTGGGAGGACGAAAATTACCTACATGTTCAACCAATGACACAAAATCACTTATTGGATGCACAAGATTGGTTAAAAACCCTAATTGGACGAGAATAAGCCTAGGGAGGACGAAAATGACCTAAATGTTCAACCAATGACACAAAATCACTTATTGGATGCACAAGATTGGTTAAAAACTCTAATTGGACGTGAATAAGCCTTGGGAGGACGAAAATGACCTAAATGTTCAACCAATGACACAAATGTACTTATTGGATGCACAATATTGGTTAAAAACCCTAATTGGACGAGAATAAGCCTTGGGAGGACGAAAATGACCTAATTGTTCAACCAATAGAACAAAATCACTTATTGGAAGCACAAGATTGGTTAAAAACCCTAATTGGACGAGAATAAGCCTTGGGAGGACGAAAATGACCTAAATGTTCAACCAATGACACAAATGTACTTATTGGATGCACAAGATTGGTTAAAAACCCTAATTGGACGAGAATAAGCCTTGGGAGGACGAAAAGGACCTAAATGTTCAACCAATGACACAAACGTACTTATTGGATGCACAAGATTGGTTAAAAACCCTAATTGGACGAGAATAAGCCTTGGGAGGACGAAAATGACCTAAATGTTCAACCAATGACACAAAATCACTTATTGGATGCACAAGATTGGTTAAAAACCCTAATTGGACGAGAATAAGCCTTGGGTAGACGAAAATGACCTAAATGTTCAACCAATGACACAAAATCACTTATTGGATGCACAAGATTGGTTAAAAACCCTAATTGGACGAGAATAAGCCTAGGGAGGACGAAAATGACCTAAATGTTCAACCAATGACACAAAAGCACGTATTGGATGCACAAGATTGGTTAAAAACCCTAATTGGACGAGAATAAGCCTAGGGAGGACGAAAATGACCTAAATGTTCAACCAATGACACAAAATCACTTATTGGATGCACAAGATTGGTTAAAAACCCTAATTGGACGAGAATAAGCCTTGGGAGGACGAAAATAATCTAAATGTTCATCCAATGACACAAATGTACTTGTTGGATGCACAAGATTGGTTAAAAACCCTAATTAGACGAGAATAAGCCTCAGGAGGACGAAAATGATCTAAATGTTCAACCAATGACACAAAATCACTTATTGGATGCACAAGATTGGTTAAAAACCCTAATTGGACGAGAATAAGCATTGGGAGGACGAAAATTACCTAAATGTTCAACCAATGACACAAATGTACTTATTGGATGCACAAGATTGGTTAAAAACCCTAATTGGACGAGAATAAGCCTAGGGAGGACGAAAATGACCTAAATGTTCAACCAATGACACAAAATCACTTATTGGATGCACAAGATTGGTTAAAAACCCTAATTGGACGAGAATAAGCCTTGGGAGGACAAAAATAACCTAAAGGTTCAACCAATGACACAAATGTACTTATTGGATGCACAAGATTGGTTAAAAACCCTAATTGGACGAGAATAAGCCTAGGGAGGACGAAAATGACCTAAATGTTCAACCAATGACACAAAATCACTTATTGGATGCACAAGATTGGTTAAAAACCCTAATTGGACGAGAATAAACCTTGGGAGGACGAAAATGACCTAAATGTTCAAACAATGACACAAATGTACTTATTGGATGCATAAGATTGGTTAAAAACCCTAATTGGACGAGAATAATCCTATGGAGGACGAAAATGACCTAAATGTTCAACCAATGACACAAAATCACTTATTGGATGCACAAGATTGGTTAAAAACCCTAATTGGACGAGAATAAGAATAGGGAGGACGAAAATGACCTAAATGTTCAACCAATGACACAAATGTACTTATAGGATGCACAAGATTGTTTAAAAACCCTAATTGGACGAGAATAAGCCTAGGAAAGACGAAAATGACCTAAATGTTCAACCAATGACACAAAATCATTTATTGGATGCACAAGATTGGTTAAAAACCCTAATTGGACAAGAATAAGCCTTGGGAGGACGAAAATGACACAAATGTTCAACCAATGGCACAAAATTACTTATAGGATGCACAAGATTGTTTAAAAACCCTAATTGGACGAGAATAAGCCTAGGAAAGACGAAAATGACCTAAATGTTCAACCAATGACACAAAATCATTTATTGGATGCACAAGATTGGTTAAAAACCCTAATTGGACAAGAATAAGCCTTGGGAGGACGAAAATGACCTAAATGTTCAACCAATGACAAAAAATCACTTATTGGATGCACAAGATTGGTTAAAACCCTAATTTGACGAGAATAAGCCTTGGGAGGACGAAAATGACCTAAATGTTTAACCAATTTCACAAAATCACTTATTGGATGCACAAGATTGGTTAAAAACCCTAATTGGGCGACAATAAGCCTTGGGAAGACGAAAATGACCTAAATGTTCAACCAATGACACAAATGTACTTATTGGATGCACAAGATTGGTTAAAAGCCCTAATTCGACGAGAATAAGCCTTGGGAGGACGAAAATGACCTAAATGTTCAACCAATGATACAAAATCACTTATTAGATGCACAAGATTGGTTAAAAACCCTAATTGGACGAGAATAAGCCTTGGGAGAACGAAAATGACCTAAATGTTCAACCAATGACACAAAGGTACTTATTGGATGCACAAGATTGGTTAAAAACCCTAATTGGACGAGAATAAGCCTTGGGAAGACGAAAATGACCTAAATGTTCAACCAATGACACAAATGTACTTATTAGATGCACAAGATTGGTTAAAAGCCCTAATTGGACAAGTAGCCTTGGGAGGACGAAAATGACCTAAATGTTTAACCAATGGCACAAAATCACTTATTGGATGCACAAGATTGGTTAGAAATCCTAATTGGACGTGAATAAGCCTTGGGATGACGAAAATGACCTAAATGTTCAACCAATAACACAAAGGTACTTATTGGATGCACAAGATTGGTTAAAAACCCTAATTGGACGAGAATAAGCCTAGGGAAGACGAAAATGACCTAAATGTTCATCCAATGACACAAAATCACTTATTGGATGCACAACATTGGTTAATAACTCTAAATGGACGAGAATAAGCCTTGGGAAGACGAAAATGACCTAAATGTTCAACCAATGGCACAAAATTACTTATTAGATGCACAAGATTGTTTAAAAACCCTAATTGGATGAGAATAAGCTTAGGAAAGACGAAAATGACCTAAATGTTCAACCGATGACACAAAATCATTTATTGCATGCACAAGATTGGTTAAAAACCCTAATTGGACAAGAATAAGCCTTGGGAGGACGAAAATGACACAAATGTTCAACCAATGACAGAAATGTACTTATTGGATGCACAAGATTGGTTAAAAACGCTAATTGGACGAGAATAAGACTTGAGAGGACAAAAATGACCTAAATGTTCAACCAATGGCACAAAATCACTTATTGGATGCACAAGATTGGTTTAAAACCCTAATTGGACTAGAATAAGCCTTGGGAGGACGAAAATGACCTAAATGTTCAACCAATGGCACAAAATCACTTATTGGATGCACAATATTGGTTAAAAACCCTAATAGGACGAGAATAAGCCTTGGGATGACGAAAATGACCTAAATGTTCAACCAATGACAAAAAATCACTTATTGGATAGATTGGTTAAAACCCTTATTGGACGAGAATAAGCCTTGGGAGGACGAAAATGACCTAAATGTTTAACCAATGTCACAAAATCACTTATTGGATGCACAAGATTGGTTAAAAACCCTAATTGGACGACAATAAGCCTTGGGAAGACGAAAATGACCTAAATGTTCAACCAATGACACAAATGTACTTATTGGATGCACAAGATTGGTTAAAAGCCCTAATTCGACGAGAATAAGTCTTGGGACGACGAAAATGACCTAAATGTTCAACCAATGACACAAAATCACTTATTGGATGCACAAGATTGGTTAAAAACCCTAATTGGACGAGAATAAGCCTTGGGAAGACGAATATGACCTAAATGTTCAACCAATGACACAAAATCACTTATTGGATGCACAAGATTGGTTAAAAACCCTAATTGGACGAGAATAAGCCTTGGGAAGACGAAAATGACCTAAATGTTCAACCAATAACACAAATGTACTTATTGGATGCACAAGATTGGTTAAAAACCCTAATTGGACGAGAATAAGCCTAGGGAAGACGAAAATGACCTAAATGTTCATCCAATGACACAAAATCACTTATTGGATGCACAACATTGGTTAAAAACTCTAAATGGACGAGCATAAGCCTTGGGAAGACGAAAATGACCTAAATGTTCAACCAATGGCACAAAATTACTTATTGGATGCACAAGATTGTTTAAAAACCCTAATTGGATGAGAATAAGCTTAGGAAAGACGAAAATGACCTAAATGTTCAACCGATGACACAAAATCATTTATTGGATGCACAAGATTGGTTAAAAACCCTAATTGGACAAGAATAAGCCTTGGGAGGACGAAAATGACACAAATGTTCAACCAATGACAGAAATGTACTTATTGGATGCACAAGATTGGTTAAAAACGCTAATTGGACGAGAATAAGACTTGGGAGGACGAAAATGACCTAAATGTTCAACCAATGACACAAAATCACTTATTGGATGCACAAGATTGGTTAAAAACCCTAATTGGACGAGAATAAGCCTTGGGAGGACGAAAATGACATAAATGTTCAACCAATGACACAAATGTAAATATTGGATGCCCAAGATTGGTTAAAAACCCTAATAGGACGAGAATAAGCCTTGGGAGGACGAAAATGACCTAAATGTTCAACCAATGACACAAATGTACTTATTGGATGCACAAGATTGGTTAAAAACCCTAATTGGACGAGAATAAGCCTTGGGAGGACGAAAATGACCTAAATGTTCAACCAATAACACAAATGTACTTATTGGATGCACATTATTGGTCAAAAACCCTAATTGGACGAGAATAAGCCTTGGGAGGACGAAAATGACCTAAATGTTCAACCAATGACACAAATGTACTTATTGGATGCACAAGATTGGATAAAAACCCTAATTGGACGAGAATAAGCCTTGGGAGGACGAAAATGACCTAAATGTTCAACCAATGACACAAAATCACTTATTGGATGCACAAGATTGGTTAAAAACCCTAATTGGACAAGAATAAGCCTTGGGAGGACGAAAATGACCTAAATGTTCAACCAATGACACAAAATCACTTATTAGATGCACAAGATTGGTTAAAAACCCTAATTGGACAAGAATAAGCCTTTGGAGGACATAAATGACCTAAATGTTCATCCAATGACACAAATGTACTTATTGGATGCACAAGATTGGTTAAAAACCCTAATTGGATGAGAATAAGCCTTGGGAGGATGAAAATGACCTAAATGTTCAACCAATGACACAAATGTACTTATTGGATGCACAAGATTGGTTAAAAACCCTAATTGGATGAGAATAAGCCTAGGGAGGACGAAAATGACCTAAATGTTCAACCAATGACACAAAATCACTTATTGGATGCACAAGATTGGTTAAAAACCCTAATTGGACGAGAACAAGCCTTGGGAGGACTAAAATGACCTAAAGTTCAACCAATGACACAAAAGTACTTATTGGATGCACAAGATTGGTTAAAAACCCTAATTGGACGAGAACTAGCCTAAGCAGGACGAAAATGACCTAAAAGTTCAACCAATGACACAAATGTACCTATTGGATGCAGAAGATTGGTTAAAAACCCTAATTGGATGAGAATAAGCCTAGGGAGGACGAAAATGACCTAAATGTTCAACCAATGACACAAAATCACTTATTGGATGCACAAGATTGGTTAAAAACCCTAATTGGACGAGAATAAGCCTTGAGAGGACGAAAATGACCTAAAGGTTCAACCAATGACACAAAATCACTTATTGGATGCACAAGATTGGTTAAAAACCCTAATTGGACGAGAATAAGCCTTGGGAGGACGAAAATAGCCTAAATGTTCAACCAATGACACAAATGTACTTATTGGATGCACAAGATTGGTTAAAAACTCTAATTGGACGAGAATAAGCCTTGGGAGGACGAAATTGACCTAAATGTTCAACCAATACCACAAAATCACTTATTGGATGCACAAGATTGGTTAAAAACCCTAATTGGACGAGAATAAGCCTATGGAGGACGAAAATGACCTAAATTTTCAACCAATGACACAAATGTACTTATTGGATGCACAAGATTGGTTAAAAGCCTTAATTGGACGAGAATAAGCCTGGCGAGGACGAAAATGACCTAAATGTTCAATTAATGACACAAAATCACTTATTGGATGCACAAGATTGGTTAAAAACCCTAATTGGATGAGAATAAGCCTAGGGAGGACGAAAATGACCTAAATGTTCAACCAATGACACAAAATCACTTATTGGATGCACAAGATTGGTTAAAAACCCTAATTGGACGAGAATAAGCCTAGGGAGGACGAAAATGACCTAAATAATCAACCAAGGACACAAAATCACTTATTGGATGCACAAGATTGGTTAAAAACCCTAATTGGACGAGAATAAGCCTTGGGAGGACGAAAATGACCTAAATGTTCAACCAATGACACAAAATCACTTATTGGATGCACAAGATTGGTTAAAAACCATTATTGGACGAGAATAAGCCTAGGGAGGACGAAAATGACGTAAATGTTCAAACAATGACACAAATGTACTTATTGGATGCATAAGATTGGTTAAAAACCCTAATTGGACGAGAATAAGCCTACGGAGGACGAAAATGACCTAAATGTTCAACCAATGACACAAAATCGCTTATTGGATGCACAAGATTGGTTAAAAACCCTAATTGGCAGAGAATAAGAATAAGGAGGACGAAAATGACCTAAATGTTCAACCAATGACACAAAATCACTTATTGGATGCACAAGATTGGTTAAAAACCCTAATTGGACGAGAATAAGCCTTGGGAGGACGAAAATGATCTAAATGTTCAACCAATGACACAAAATCACTTATTGGATGCACAAGATTGGTTAAAAACCATTATTGGACGAGAATAAGCCTAGGGAGGACGAAAATGATGTAAATGTTCAAACAATGACACAAATGTACTTATTGGATGCACAAGATTGGTTAAAAACCCTAATTGGACGAGAATAAGCCTAGGGAGGACGAAAATGACATAAATGTTCAACCAATGACACAAAATCACTTATTGGATGCACAAGATTGGTTAAAAACCCTAATTGGACGAGAATAAACCTTGGGAGGACGAAAATGACCTAAATGTTCAACCAATGACACAAATTTACTTATTGGATGCACAAGATTGGTTAAAAATCCTAATTGGACGAGAATAAGAATAGGGAGGACGAAAATGACCTAAATGTTCAACCAATGACACAAAATCACTTATTGGATGCACAAGATTGGTTAAAAACCCTAATTGGACGAGAATAAGCCTAGGGAGGACGAAAATGACCTATATGTTCAACCAATGACACAAATGTACTTATTGGATGCACAAGATTGGTTAAAAACCCTAATTGGACGAGAATAAGCCTAGCGAGGACGAAAATGACCTAATTGTTCAACCAATGACACAAAATCACATATTGGATGCACAAGATTGGTTAAAAACCCTAATTGGACGAGAATAAACCTTGGGAGGACGAAAATGACCTAAATGTTCAACCAATGACACAAATTTACTTATTGGATGCACAAGATTGGTTAAAAACCCTAATTGGACGAGAATAAGCCTTGGGAGGACGAAAATGATCTAAATGTTCAACCAATGACACAAAATCACTTATTGGATGCACAAGATTGGTTAAAAACCCTAATTTGGACGAGAATAAGCCTAGGGAGGACGAAAATGACCTAAATGTTCAACCAATGTCACAAAATCACTTATTGGATGCACAAGATTGGTTAAAAACCCTAATTGGACGAGAATAAGCCTTGGGAGAACGAAAATGACCTAAATGTTCAACCAATGACACAAATGTACTTATTAGATGCACAAGATTGGTTAAAAACCCTAATTGGACGAGAATAAGCCTAGGGAGGACGAAAATGACCTAAATGTTCAACTAATGACACAAAATCACTTATTGGATGCACAAGATTGGTTAAAAACCCTAATTGGACGAGAATATGCCTTGGGACGACGAAAATGACCTAAATGTTCAACCAATGACACAAAATCACTTATTGGATGCACAAGATTGGTTAAAAACCCTAATTGGACGAGAATAAGCCTTGGGAAGACGAAAATGACCTAAATGTTCAACCAATGACACAAAATCACTTATTGGATGCACAAGATTGGTTAAAAACCCTAATTGGACGAGAATAAGCCTTGGGAAGACGAATATGACCTAAATGTTCAACCAATGACACAAAATCACTTATTGGATGCACAAGATTGGTTAAAAACCCTAATTGAACGAGAATAAGCCTTTGGAAGACGAAAAGGACCTAAATGTTCAACCAATGACACAAATGTACTTATTGGATGCACAAGATTGGTTAAAAACCCTAATTGGACAAGAATAAGCCTTGGGAAGACGAAAATGACCTAAATGTTCAACCAATGACACAAATGTACTTATTAGATGCACAAGATTGGTTAAAAGCCCTAATTGGACAAGTAGCCTTGGGAGGACGAAAATGACCTAAATGTTTAACCAATGGCACAAAATCACTTATTGGATGCACAAGATTGGTTAAAAATGCTAATTGGACGTGAATAAGCCTTGGGATGACGAAAATGACCTAAATGTTCAACCAATAACACAAATGTACTTATTGGATGCACAAGATTGGTTAAAAACCCTAATTGGACGAGAATAATCCTTGGGACGACGAAAATGACCTAAATGTTCAACCAATGACACAAAATCACTTATTGGATGCACAAGATTGGTTAAAAACCCTAATTGGACGAGAATAAGAATAGGGAGGACGAAAATGACCTAAATGTTCAACCAATGACACAAATGTACTTATTGGATGCACAAGATTGGTTAAAAACCCTAATTGGATGAGAATAAGCGTTGGGAAGACGAAAATGACCTAAATGTTCAACCAATGACACAAAATCACTTATTGGATGCACAAGATTGGTTAAAAACCCTAATTGGACGAGAATAAGCCTAGGGAGGACGAAAATGACCTAAATGTTCAATCAATGATACAAATGTACTTATTGGATGCACAAGATTGGTTAAAAACCCTAATTGGACGAGAATAAGCCTAGGGAGGACGAAAATGACCTAAATGTTCAACCAATGACACAAAATCACTTATTGGATGCACAACATTGGTTAAAAACTCTAAATGGACGAGAATAAGCCTTGGGAAGACGAAAATGACCTAAATGTTCAACCAATGGCACAAAATTACTTATAGGATGCACAAGATTGTTTAAAAACCCTAATTGGACGAGAATAAGCCTGGGAAAGACGAAAATGACCTAACTGTTCAACCAATGACACAAAATCATTTATTGGATGCACAAGATTGGTTAAAAACCCTAATTGGACAAGAATAAGCCTTGGGAGGACGAAAATGACACAAATGTTCAACCAATGGCACAAAATTACTTATAGGATGCACAAGATTGTTTAAAAACCCTAATTGGACGAGAATAAGCCTAGGAAAGACGAAAATGACCTAAATGTTCAACCAATGACACAAAATCATTTATTGGATGCACAAGATTGGTTAAAAACCCTAATTGGACAAGAATAAGCCTTGGGAGGACGAAAATGACCTAAATGTTCAACCAATGACAAAAAATCACTTATTGGATGCACAAGATTGGTTAAAACCCTAATTTGACGAGAATAAGCCTTGGGAGGACGAAAATGACCTAAATGTTTAACCAATTTCACAAAATCACTTATTGGATGCACAAGATTGGTTAAAAACCCTAATTGGGCGACAATAAGCCTTGGGAAGACGAAAATGACCTAAATGTTCAACCAATGACACAAATGTACTTATTGGATGCACAAGATTGGTTAAAAGCCCTAATTCGACGAGAATAAGCCTTGGGAGGACGAAAATGACCTAAATGTTCAACCAATGATACAAAATCACTTATTAGATGCACAAGATTGGTTAAAAACCCTAATTGGACGAGAATAAGCCTTGGGAGAACGAAAATGACCTAAATGTTCAACCAATGACACAAAGGTACTTATTGGATGCACAAGATTGGTTAAAAACCCTAATTGGACGAGAATAAGCCTTGGGAGAACAAAAATGACCTAAATGTTCAACCAATGACACAAAATCACTTATTGGATGCACAAGATTGGTTAAAAACCATTATTGGACGAGAATAAGCCTAGGGAGGACGAAAATGACGTAAATGTTCAGCCAATGACACAAATGTACTTATTGGACGCACAAGATTGGTTAAAAACCCTAATTGGATGAGAATAAGCCTAGGGAGGACGAAAATGACCTAAATGTTCAACCAATGACACAAATGTACTTATTAGATGCACAAGATTGCTTAAAAGCCCTAATTGGACGAGAATAATCCTTGGGAGGACGAAAATGACCTAAATGTTTAACCAATGACACAAAATCACTTATTGGATGCACAAGATTGGTTAAAAATCCTAATTGGACGTGAATAAGCCTTGGGATGACGAAAATGACCTAAATGTTCAACCAATAACACAAATGTACTTATTGAATGCACAAGATTGGTTAAAAACCCTAATTGGACGAGAATAAGCCTTGGGACGATGAAAATGACCTAAATGTTCAACCAATGACACAAAATCACTTATTGGATGCACAAGATTGGTTAAAAACCCTAATTGGACGAGAATAAGAATAGGGAGGACGAAAATGACCTAAATGTTTTAACCAATGACACAAAATCACTTATTGGATGCATAAGATTGGTTAAAAACCCTAATAGGACGAGAATAAGCCTACGGAGGACGAAAATGACCTATATGTTCAACCAATGACACAAATGTACTTATTGGATGCACAGGATTGGTTAAAAACCCTAATTGGACGAGAATAAGCCTAGGGAGGACGAAAATGACCTAAATGTTCAACCAATGACACAAAATCACTTATTGGATGCACAAGATTGGTTAAAAACCCTAATTGGACGAGAATAAACCTTGGGAGTAAGAAAATGACCTAAATGTTCAACCAATGACACAAATGTACTTATTGGATGCACAAGATTGGTTAAAAACCCTAATTGGACGAGAATAAGCCTTGGGAGGACGAAAATGACCTAAATGTTCAACCAATGACACAAAATCACTTATTGGATGCACAAGATTGGTTAAAAACCCTAATTGGACGAGAATAAGCCTAGGGAGGACGAAAATGACCTAAATGTTCAATCAATGACACAAATGTACTTATTGGATGCAAAAGATTGGTTAAAAACCCTAATTGGTCGAGAATAAGCCTAGGGAGGACGAAAATGACCTAAATGTTCAACCAATGACACCAAATCACTTATTGGATACACAACATTGGTTAAAAACTCTAAATGGACGAGAATAAGCATTGGGAAGACAAAAATGACCTAAATGTTCAACCAATGGCACAAAATTACTTATTGGATGCACAAGATTGTTTAAAAACCCTAATTGGATGAGAATAAGCCTAGGAAAGACGAAAATGACCTGAATGTTCAACCATTGACACAAAATCATTTATTGGATGCACAAGATTGGTTAAAAACCCTAATTGGACAAGAATAAGCCTTGGGAGGACGAAAATGACACAAATGTTCAACCAATGACAGAAATGTACTTATTGGATGCACAAGATTGGTTAAAAACCCTAATTGGACGAGAATAAGACTTGGGAGGACGAAAATGACCTAAATGTTCAACCAATGGCACAAAATCACTTATTGGATGCACAAGATTGGTTCAAAACCCTAATTGACGAGAATAAGCCTTGGGAGGACGAAAATGACCTAAATGTTCAACCAATGACAAAAAATCACTTATTTGATGCACAAGATTGGTTAAAACCCTAATTGGACGAGAATAAGCCTTGGGAGGACGAAAATGACCTAAATGTTCAACCAATGACACTAAATCACTTATTGGATGCACAAGATTGGTTAAAAACCCTAATTGAACGAGAATAAGCGTTTGGAAGACGAAAAGGACCTAAATGTTCAACCAATGACAAAAAATCACTTATTGGATGCAAAAGATTGGTTAAAACCCTAATTGGACGAGAATAAGCCTTGGGAGGACGAAAATGACCTAAATGTTCAACGAATGACACAAAATCACTTATTGGATGCACAAGATTGGTTAAAAACCCTAATTGGACGAGAATAAGTCTTGGGACGACGAAAATGACCTAAATGTTCAACCAATGACACAAAATCACTTATTGGATGCACAAGATTGGTTAAAAACCCTAATTGGACGAGAATAAGTCTTGGGAAGACGAATATGACCTAAATGTTCAACCAATGACACAAAATCACTTATTGGATGCACAAGATTGGTTAAAAACCCTAATTGGACGAGAATAAGCCTTGGGAAGACGAAAATGACCTAAATGTTCAACCAATGACACAAATGTACTTATTGGATGCACAAGATTGGTTAAAAACCCTAATTGGACGAGAATAAGCCTCGGGAGGACGAAAATGACCTAAATGTTCAACCAATAAAACAAAATCACTTATTGGATCCACAAGATTGGTTAAAAACCCGAATTGGACGAGAATAAGCCTAGGGAGGACGAAAATGACCTAAATGTTGAACCAATGACAAAAATGTACTTATTGGATCCACAAGATTGGTTAAAAACCCTAATTGGACGAGAATAAGCCATGGGAAGACGAATATGACCTAAATGTTCAACCAATGACACAAAATCACTTATTGGATGCACAAGATTGGTTAAAAACCCTAATTGGACGAGAATAAGCCTTGGGAAGACGAAAATGACCTAAATGTTCAACCAATGACACAAATGTACTTATTGGATGCACAAGATTGGTTAAAAACCCTAATTGGACGAGAATAAGCCTTGGGAGAACGAAAATGGCCTAAATGTTCAACCAATGACACAAAATCACTTATTGGATGCACAAGATTGGTTAAAAACCCTAATTGGACGAGAATAAGCCTTGGGAGAACGAAAATGACCTAAATGTTCAACCAATGACACAAATGTACTTATTAGATGCACAAGATTGGTTAAAAACCCTAATTGGACGAGAATAAGCCTAGGGAGGACGAAAATGACCTAAATGTTCAACTAATGACACAAAATCACTTATTGGATGCACAAGATTGGTTAAAAACCCTAATTGGACGAGAATATGCCTTGGGACGACGAAAATGACCTAAATGTTCAACCAATGACACAAAATCACTTATTGGATGCACAAGATTGGTTAAAAACCCTAATTGGACGACAATAAGCCTTGGGAAGACGAAAATGACCTAAACGTTCAACCAATGACACAAATGCACTTAATGGATGCACAAGATTGGTTAAAAAGCCTAATTGGACGACAATAAGCCTTGGGAAGACGAAAATGACCTAAACGTTCAACCAATGACACAAATGTACTTATTGGATGCACAAGATTGGTTAAAAGCCCTAATTCGACGAGAATAAGCCTTGGGAGGACGAAAATGACCTAAATGTTCAACCAATGATACAAAATCACTTATTGGATGCACAAGATTGGTTAAAAACCCTAATTGGACGAGAATAAGCCTAGGGAGGACGAAAATGACGTAAATGTTCAACCAATGACACCAATGTACTTATTGGACGCACAAGATTGGTTAAAAACCCTAATTGGATGAGAATAAGCCTAGGGAGGACGAAAATGACCTAAATGTTCAACCAATGACACAAAATCACTTATTGGATGCACATGATTGGTTAAAAGTCGTAAATGGACGAGAATAAGCCTTGGGAGGACGAAAATGACTGAAATGTTCAACCAATGGCACAAAATCCCTTATTGGATGCACAAGATTGTTTAAAAACCCTAATTGGACGAGAATAAGCCTAGGAAAGACGAAAATGACATAAATGTTCAACCAACGACACAAAATCACTTATTGGATGCACAAGATTGCTTAAAAACCCTAATTGGACGAGAATAAGCCTTGGGAGGACGAAAATGACCTAAATGTTTAACCAATGACACAAAATCACTTATTGGATGCACAAGATTGGTTAAAAACCCTAATTGGACGAGAATAAGCCTTGGGAAGACGAAAATGACCTAAATGTTCAACCAATGACACAAATGTACTTATTGGATGCACAAGATTGGTTAAAAACCCTAATTGGATGAGAATAAGCCTTGGGAAGACGAAAATGACCTAAATGTTCAACCAATGACACAAATGTACTTATTAGATGCACAAGATTGGTTAAAATCCCTAATTGGACGAGAATAAGCCTTGGGAGGACGAAAATGACCTAAATGTTTAACCAATGACACAAAATCACTTACTGGATGCACAAGATTAATTAAAAATCCTAATTGGACGTGAATAAGCCTTGGGATGACGAAAATGACCTAAATGTTCAACCTATAACACAAATGTACTTATTGGATGCACAAGATTGGTTAAAAACCCTAATTGGACGAGAATAAGCCTTGGGAAGACGAAAATGACCTAAATGTTCAACCAATGACACAAATGTACTTATTGGATGCACAAGATTGGTTAAAAACCCTAATTGGACGAGAATAAGCCTTGGGAGAACGAAAATGACCTAAATGTTCAACCAATGACACAAATGTACTTATTGGATAAACAAGATTGGTTAAAAACCTTAATTGGACGAGAATAAGCCTTGGGAGGACGAAAATGACCTAAATGTTCAACCAATAAAACAAAATCACTTATTGGATGCACAAGATTGGTTAAAAACCCGAATTGGACAAGAATAAGCCTAGGGAGGACGAAAATGACCTAAATGTTCAACCAATGACACAAATGTACTTATTGGATGCACAAGATTGGTTAAAAACCCTAATTGGACGAGAATAAGCCTAGGGAGGACGAAAATGACCTAAATGTTCAACCAATGACACAAATGTACTTATTGGATGCACAAGATTGGTTAAAAACCCTAATTGGACGAGAATAAGCCTAGGGAGGACGAAAATGACCTAAATGTTCAACCAATGACACAAAATCACTTATTGGATGCACAAGATTGGTTAAAAACCCTAATTGGACGAGAATAAGCCTTGGGACGACGAAAATGACCTAAATGTTCAACCAATGACACAAAATCACTTATTGGATGCACAAGATTAGATAAAAACCCTAATTGGACGAGAATAAGCCTTTAGAGGACGAAAATGACCTAAATGTTCAACCAATGACACAAAATCACTTATTGGATGCACAAGATTGGTTAAAAACCCTAATTGGACGAGAATAAGCTTTTGGAGGACATAAATGACCTAAATGTTCAACCAATGAGACAAATGTACTTATTGGATGCACAAGATTGGTTAAAAACCCTAATTGGACGAGAATAAGCCTAGGGAGGACGAAAATGACCTAAATGTTCAACCAATGACACAAAATCACTTATTGGATGCACAAGATTGGTTAAAAACCCTAATTGGACGAGAATAAGCCTTGGGAGGACGAAAATGTCCTAAATGTACAACCAATGACACCAATGTACTTATTGGATGCACAAGATTGGTTAAAAACCCTAATTGGACGAGAATAAGCCTAGGGAGGACGAAAATGACCTAAATGTTCAACCAATGACACAAAATCACTTATTGGATGCACAAGATTGGTTAAAAACCCTAATTGGACGAGAATAAGCCTAGGGAGGACATAAATGACCTAAATGTTCAACCAATGACACAAAATCATTTATTGGATGCACAAGATTGGTTAAAAACCCTAATTGGACGAGAATAAGCCTTTGGAGGACATAAATGACCTAAATGTTCAACCAATGACACAAATGTACTTATTGGATGCACAAGATTGGTTAAAAACCCTAATTGGACGAGAATAAGCCTAGGGAGGACGAAAATGACCTAAATGTTCAACCAATGACACAAAATCACTTATTGGATTCACAACATTCGTTAAAAACCCTAATTGGACGAGAATAAGCCTTGGGAGGACGAAAATGACCTAAATGTTCAACCAATGACACAAATGTACTTATTGGATGCACAAGATTGGTTAAAACCCCTAATTGGACGAGAATAAGCCTTGGGAGGACGAAAATGACCTAAATGTTAAACCAATGACACAAAATCACTTATTGGATGCACAATATTGATTAAAAACCCTAATTGGACGAGAAAAAGCATTGGGAGGACGAAAATGACCTAAATGTTCAACCAATGACACAAATGTACTTATTGGATGCACAAGATTGGTTAAAAACCCTAATTGGACGAGAATAAGCCTAGGGAGGACGAAAATGACCTACATGTTCAACCAATGACACAAATGTACTTATTGGATTCACAAGATTGGTTCAAACCCCTAATTGGAGGAGAATAAGCCTTGGGAGGATGAAAATGACCTAAATCTTCAACCAATGAAACAAAATCACTTATTGGATGCACAAGTTTGGTTAAAAACCCTAATTGGACGAGAATATGCATTGGGAGGACGAAAAACACCTAAATGTTCAACCAATGACACAAATGTACTTATTGGATGCACAAGATTGGTTAAAAACCCTAATTGGACGAGAATAAGCCTAGGGAGGACGAAAATGACCTAAATGTTCAACCAATGACACAAAATCACTTATTGGATGCACAACATTGGTTAAAAACTCTAAATGGACGAGAATAAGCCTTGGGAAGACGAAAATGACCTAAATGTTCAACCAATGGCACAAAATTACTTATAGGATGCACAAGATTGTTTAAAAACCCTAATTGGACGAGAATAAGCCTGGGAAAGACGAAAATGACCTAACTGTTCAACCAATGACACAAAATCATTTATTGGATGCACAAGATTGGTTAAAAACCCTAATTGGACAAGAATAAGCCTTGGGAGGACGAAAATGACACAAATGTTCAACCAATGGCACAAAATTACTTATAGGATGCACAAGATTGTTTAAAAACCCTAATTGGACGAGAATAAGCCTAGGAAAGACGAAAATGACCTAAATGTTCAACCAATGACACAAAATCATTTATTGGATGCACAAGATTGGTTAAAAACCCTAATTGGACAAGAATAAGCCTTGGGAGGACGAAAATGACCTAAATGTTCAACCAATGACAAAAAATCACTTATTGGATGCACAAGATTGGTTAAAACCCTAATTTGACGAGAATAAGCCTTGGGAGGACGAAAATGACCTAAATGTTTAACCAATTTCACAAAATCACTTATTGGATGCACAAGATTGGTTAAAAACCCTAATTGGGCGACAATAAGCCTTGGGAAGACGAAAATGACCTAAATGTTCAACCAATGACACAAATGTACTTATTGGATGCACAAGATTGGTTAAAAGCCCTAATTCGACGAGAATAAGCCTTGGGAGGACGAAAATGACCTAAATGTTCAACCAATGATACAAAATCACTTATTAGATGCACAAGATTGGTTAAAAACCCTAATTGGACGAGAATAAGCCTTGGGAGAACGAAAATGACCTAAATGTTCAACCAATGACACAAAGGTACTTATTGGATGCACAAGATTGGTTAAAAACCCTAATTGGACGAGAATAAGCCTTGGGAGAACGAAAATGACCTAAATGTTCAACCAATGACACAAAATCACTTATTGGATGCACAAGATTGGTTAAAAACCCTAATTAGACGAGAATAAGCCTTGGGAGGACGAAAATGACCTAAATGTTCAACCAATGACACAAAATCACTTATTGGATGCACAAGATTGGTTAAAAACCCTAATTGGACGAGAATAAGTCTTGGGAGGACGCAAATGACCTAAATGTTCAACAAATAACACAAATGTACTTATTGGATGCACAAGATTGCTTAAAAACCCTAATTGGACGAGAATAAGCCTTGGGAGCACGAAAATGACCTAAATGTTCAAACAATGACACAAAATCACTTATTGGATGCACAAGATTGGTTAAAAACCCTAATTGGACGAGAATAAGCCTTGGGAGGACGAAAATGACCTAAATGTTCAACCAATGACACAAAATCACTTATTGGATGCACAAGATTGGTTAAAAACCCTATTTGGACGAGAATAAGCTTTTGGAGGACATAAATGACCTAAATGTTCAACCAATGACACAAAGTCACTTATTGGATGCACAAGATTGGTTAAAAACCCTAATTGGACGAGAATAAGCCTAGGGAGGACGAAAATGACCTAAATGTTCAACCAATGACACAAAATCACTTATTGGATGCACAAGATTGGTTAAAAACCCTAATTGGACGAGAATAAGCCTTGGGAGGACGAATATGACCTAAATGTTCAACCAATGACACAAATAAACTTATTGGATGCACAACATTGGTTAAAAACCCTAATTGGACGAGAATAAGTCTTAGGAGGACGAAAATGACCTAAATGTTCAACCAATGACACAAAATCACTTATTGGATGCACAAGATTGGTTAAAAACCCTATTTGGACGAGAATAAGCTTTTGGAGGACATAAATGACCTAAATGTTCAACCAATGACACAAATGTACTTATTGGATGCACAAGATTGGTTAAAAACCCTAATTGGACGAGAATGAGCCTAGGGAGGACGAAAATGACATAAATGTTCAACCGATGACACAAAATCACTTATTGGATGCACAAGATTGGTTAAAAACCCTAATTGGACGAGAATAAGCCTTGGGAGGACAAAAATGACCTAAATGTTCAACCGATGACACAAATAAACTTATTGGATGCACAAGATTGGTTAAAAACCCTAATTGGACGAGAATAAGGCTAGGGAGGACGAAAATGACCTAAATGTGCAACCAATGACACAAAATCACTTATTGGATGCACAAGATTGGTTAAAAACCCTAATTGGACGAGAATAAGCTTTTGGAGGACATAAATGACCTAAATGTTCAACCAATGACACAAATGTACTTATTGGATGCACAAGATTGGTTAAAAACCCTAATTGGACTAGAATAAGCCTAGGGAGGACGAAAATGACCTAAATGTTCAACCAATGACAAAAAATCACTTATTGGATGCAAAAGATTGGTTAAAACCCTAATTGGACGAGAATAAGCCTTGGGAGGACGAAAATGACCTAAATGTTCAACCAATGACACAATAATCACTTATTGGATGCACAAGATTGGTTAAAAACCCTAATTGGACGAGAATAAGCCATGGGAAGACGAAAATGACCTAAATGTTCATCCAATGACACAAAATCACTTATTGGATGCACAACATTGGTTAAAAACTCTAAATGGACGAGAATAAGCCTTGGGAAGACGAAAATGACCTAAATGTTCAACCAATGGCACAAAATTACTTATTGGATGCACAAGATTGTTTAAAAACCCTAATTGGATGATAATAAGCTTAGGAAAGACGAAAATGACCTAAATGTTCAACCGATGATACAAAATCATTTATGGGATGCACAAGATTGGTTAAAAACCCTAATTGGACAAGAATAAGCCTTGGGAGGACGAAAATGACACAATAGTTCAACCAATGACAGAAATGTACTTATTGGATGCACAACATTGGTTAAAAACGCTAATTGGACGAGAATAAGACTTGGGAGGACGAAAATGACCTAAATGTTCAACCAATGGCACAAAATCACTTATTGGATGCACAAGATTGGTTTAAAACCCTAATTGGACGAGAATAAGCCTTGGGAGGACGACAATGACCTAAATGTTCAACCAATGGCACAAAATCACTTATTGGATGCACAAGATTGGTTAAAAACCCTAATTGGACGAGAATAAGCCTTGGGAGGACGAAAATGACCTAAATGTTCAACCAATGACAAAAAATCACTTATTGGATAGATTGGTTAAAACCCTAATTGGACGAGAATAAGCCATGGGAGGACGAAAATGACCTAAATGTTTAACCGATGTCACAAAATCACTTATTGGATGCACAAGATTGGTTAAAAACCCTAATTGGACGACAATAAGCCTTGGGAAGACGAAAATGACCTAAATGTTCAACCAATGACACAAATGTACTTATTGGATGCACAAGATTGGTTAAAAGCCCTAATTCGACGAGAATAAGCCTTGGGAGGACGAAAATGACCTAAATGTTCAACCAATGATACAAAATCACTTATTGGATGCACAAGATTGGTTAAAAACCCTAATTGGACGAGAATAAGCCTTGGGAGGACGAAAATGACCTAAATGTTCAACCAATAAAACAAAATCACTTATTGGATGCACAAGATTGGTTAAAAACCCGAATTGGACGAGAATAAGTCTAGGGAGGACGAAAATGACCTAAAAGTTCAACCAATGACACAAATGTACTTATTGGATGCACAAGATTGGTTAAAAACCCTAATTGGACTAGAATAAGCCTAGGGAGGACGAAAATGACCTAAATGTTCAACCAATGACAAAAAATCACTTATTGGATGCAAAAGATTGGTTAAAACCCTAATTGGACGAGAATAAGCCTTGGGAGGACGAAAATGACCTAAATGTTCAACCAATGACACAATAATCACTTATTGGATGCACAAGATTGGTTAAAAACCCTAATTGGACGAGAATAAGCCATGGGAAGACGAAAATGACCTAAATGTTCATCCAATGACACAAAATCACTTATTGGATGCACAACATTGGTTAAAAACTCTAAATGGACGAGAATAAGCCTTGGGAAGACGAAAATGACCTAAATGTTCAACCAATGGCACAAAATTACTTATTGGATGCACAAGATTGTTTAAAAACCCTAATTGGATGATAATAAGCTTAGGAAAGACGAAAATGACCTAAATGTTCAACCGATGATACAAAATCATTTATGGGATGCACAAGATTGGTTAAAAACCCTAATTGGACAAGAATAAGCCTTGGGAGGACGAAAATGACACAATAGTTCAACCAATGACAGAAATGTACTTATTGGATGCACAACATTGGTTAAAAACGCTAATTGGACGAGAATAAGACTTGGGAGGACGAAAATGACCTAAATGTTCAACCAATGGCACAAAATCACTTATTGGATGCACAAGATTGGTTTAAAACCCTAATTGGACGAGAATAAGCCTTGGGAGGACGACAATGACCTAAATGTTCAACCAATGGCACAAAATCACTTATTGGATGCACAAGATTGGTTAAAAACCCTAATTGGACGAGAATAAGCCTTGGGAGGACGAAAATGACCTAAATGTTCAACCAATGACAAAAAATCACTTATTGGATAGATTGGTTAAAACCCTAATTGGACGAGAATAAGCCATGGGAGGACGAAAATGACCTAAATGTTTAACCGATGTCACAAAATCACTTATTGGATGCACAAGATTGGTTAAAAACCCTAATTGGACGACAATAAGCCTTGGGAAGACGAAAATGACCTAAATGTTCAACCAATGACACAAATGTACTTATTGGATGCACAAGATTGGTTAAAAGCCCTAATTCGACGAGAATAAGCCTTGGGAGGACGAAAATGACCTAAATGTTCAACCAATGATACAAAATCTCTTATTGGATGCACAAGATTGGTTAAAAACCCTAATTGGACGAGAATAAGCCTTGGGAGAACGAAAATGGCCTAAATGTTCAACCAATGACACAAAATCACTTATTGGATGCACAAGATTGGTTAAAAACCCTAATTGGACGAGAATAAGCCTTGGGAGGACGAAAATGACCTAAATGTTCAACCAATAAAACAAAATCACTTATTGGATGCACAAGATTGGTTAAAAACCCGAATTGGACGAGAATAAGCCTAGGGAGGACGAAAATGACCTAAATGTTCAACCAATGACACAAATGTACTTATTGGATGCACAAGATTGGTTAAAAGCCCTAATTCGACGAGAATAAGCCTTGGGAGGACGAAAATGACCTAAATGTTCAACCAATGATACAAAATCACTTATTGGATGCACAAGATTGGTTAAAAACCCTAATTGGACGAGAATATGCCTTGGGAGAACGAAAATGGCCTAAATGTTCAACCAATGACACAAAATCACTTATTGGATGCACAAGATTGGTTAAAAACCCTAATTGGACGAGAATAAGCCTTGGGAGGACGAAAATGACCTAAATGTTCAACCAATGACACAAAATCACTTATTGGATGCACAAGATTGGTTAAAAACCCTAATTGGACGAGAATAAGCCTTGGGAGGACGAAAATGACCAAAATATTCAACCAATGACACAAATGTACTTATTGGATGCACAAGATTGGTTAAAAACCCTAATTGGACGAGAATAAGCCTAGGGAGGACGAAAATGACCTAAATGTTCAACCAATGACACAAAATCACTTATTGGATGCACAAGATTGGTTAAAAACCCTAATTGGACGAGAATAAGCCTTAGGACGACGAAAATGACCTAAATGTTCAACCAATGACACAAAATCACTTATTGGATGCACAAGATTGGTTAAAAACCCTAATTGGACGAGAATAAGCCTTGGGAGGACGAAAATGACCTAAATGTTCAACCAATGACACAAAATCACTTATTGGATGCACAAGATTGGTTAAAAACCCTAATGGGACGAGAATAATCATTGGGAGGTCGAAAATGACCTAAATGTTCAACAATTGACACAAAAGTACTTATTGGATGCACAAGATTGGTTAAAAACCCTAATTGGACGAGAATAAGCCTTGGGAGGACGAAAATGACCCAAATGTTCAAACAATGACACAAAATCACTTATTGGATGCACAAGATTGGTTAAAAACCCTAATTGGACGAGAATAAGCCTTGGGAGGATGAAAATGACCTAAATGTTCCAAAAATGACACAAGATCACTTAATGGATGCACAAGATTAGTTAAAAACCCTAATTGGACGAGAATAAGCCTTGGGAGGACGAAAATGACCTAAATGTTCAAACGATGACACAAAATCACTTATTGGATGCACAAGATTGGTTAAAAACCCTAATTGGACGAGAATAAGCCTTGGGAGGACGAAAATGACCTAAATGTTCAACCAATGACACAAAATCACTTATTGGATGCACAAGATTGGTTAAAAACCCTAATTGGACGAGAATAAGCCTAGGGAGGACGAAAATGACCTAAATGTTCAAACAATGACACAAAATCACTTATTTAATGCACAAGATTGGTTCAAAACCCTAATTGGACGAGAATAAGCCTTGGGAGGACGAAAATGACCTAAATGTTCAACCAATGACACAAAATCACTTATTGGATGCACAAGATTGGTTAAAAACCCTAATTGGACGAGAATAAGTCCCTAGATGACGAAAATGACCTTAATGTTCAACCAATGACACAAAATCACTTATTGGATGCACAAGATTGGTTCAAAACCCTAATTGGACGAGAATAAGCCTTGGGAGGACGAAAATGACCTAAATGTTCAACCAATGACACAAAATCACTTATTGGATGCACAAGATTGGTTCAAAACCCTAATTGGACGAGAATAAGCGTAGGGAGGACGAAAATGACATAAATGTTCAACCAATGACACAAATGTACTTATTGGATGCACAAGATTGGTTAAAAACCCTAATTGGATGAGAATAAGCCTAGGGAGGACGAAAATGACCTAAATGTTCAACCAATGACACAAAATCACTTATTGGATGCACAAAAATGGTTAAAAACCCGAATTGGACGAGAATAAGCTTTGGGAGGACGAAAATGACCTAAATGTTCAACCAATGACACAAATGTACTTATTGGATGCACAAGATTGGTTAAAAACCCTAATTGGATGAGAATAAGCCTAGGGAGGACGAAAATGACCTAAATGTTTAACCAATGACACAAAATCACCTATTGGATGCACAAGATTGGTTAAAAACCCTAATTGGACGAGAATAAGCTTTGGGAGGACGAAAATGACCTAAATGTTCAACCAATGACACAAAATCATTTATTGGATGCACAAGATTGGTTAAAAACCCTAATTGGACGAGAATAAGCCTTGGGAGGACGAAAATGACCTAAATGTTCAACCAATGACACAAAATCACTTATTGGATGCACAAGATTGGTTAAAAACCCTAACTGGACGAGAATAAGCCTTGGGACGACGAAAATGACCTAAATGTTCAACCAATGACACAAAATCACTTATTGGATGCACAAGATTGGTTAAAAACCCTAATTGGACGAGAATAAGGCTTGGGAAGACGAATATGACCTAAATGTTCAACCAATGACACAAAATCACTTATTGGATGCACAAGATTGGTTAAAAACCATAATTGGACGAGAATAAGCCTTGGGAAGACGAAAATGACCTAAATGTTCAACCAATGACACAAAAGTACTTATTGGATGCACAAGATTGGTTAAAAACCCTAATTGGACGAGAATAAGCCTTGGGAAGACGAAAATGACCTAAATGTTCAACCAATGACACAAATGTACTTATTAGATGCACAAGATTGGTTAAAAGCCCTAATTGGACAAGTAGCCTTGGGAGGACGAAAATGACCTAAATGTTTAACCAATGGCACAAAATCACTTATTGGATGCTCAAGATTGGTTAAAAATCCTAATTGGACGTGAATAAGCCTTGGGATGACGAAAATGACCTAAATGTTCAACCAATAACACAAATGTACTTATTGGATGCACAAGATTGGTTAAAAACCCTAATTGGACGAGAATAAGCCTTGGGAGAACGAAAATGACCTAAATGTTCAACCAATGACACAAAGGTACTTATTGGATGCACAAGATTGGTTAAAAACCCTAATTGGACGAGAATAAGCCTTGGGAAGACGAAAATGACCTAAATGTTCAACCAATGACACAAATGTACTTATTAGATGCACAAGATTGGTTAAAAGCCCTAATTGGACAAGTAGCCTTGGGAGGACGAAAATGACCTAAATGTTTAACCAATGGCACAAAATCACTTATTGGATGCACAAGATTGGTTAGAAATCCTAATTGGACGTGAATAAGCCTTGGGATGACGAAAATGACCTAAATGTTCAACCAATAACACAAAGGTACTTATTGGATGCACAAGATTGGTTAAAAACCCTAATTGGACGAGAATAAGCCTAGGGAAGACGAAAATGACCTAAATGTTCATCCAATGACACAAAATCACTTATTGGATGCACAACATTGGTTAATAACTCTAAATGGACGAGAATAAGCCTTGGGAAGACGAAAATGACCTAAATGTTCAACCAATGGCACAAAATTACTTATTAGATGCACAAGATTGTTTAAAAACCCTAATTGGATGAGAATAAGCTTAGGAAAGACGAAAATGACCTAAATGTTCAACCGATGACACAAAATCATTTATTGCATGCACAAGATTGGTTAAAAACCCTAATTGGACAAGAATAAGCCTTGGGAGGACGAAAATGACACAAATGTTCAACCAATGACAGAAATGTACTTATTGGATGCACAAGATTGGTTAAAAACGCTAATTGGACGAGAATAAGACTTGAGAGGACAAAAATGACCTAAATGTTCAACCAATGGCACAAAATCACTTATTGGATGCACAAGATTGGTTTAAAACCCTAATTGGACTAGAATAAGCCTTGGGAGGACGAAAATGACCTAAATGTTCAACCAATGGCACAAAATCACTTATTGGATGCACAATATTGGTTAAAAACCCTAATAGGACGAGAATAAGCCTTGGGATGACGAAAATGACCTAAATGTTCAACCAATGACAAAAAATCACTTATTGGATAGATTGGTTAAAACCCTTATTGGACGAGAATAAGCCTTGGGAGGACGAAAATGACCTAAATGTTTAACCAATGTCACAAAATCACTTATTGGATGCACAAGATTGGTTAAAAACCCTAATTGGACGACAATAAGCCTTGG